>JANRGW010016974.1:26436-55109 GCA_024733675.1 Psilopsiagon aymara | reverse complement strand
GACCTTGACACACTTGTGAGGTGGGCTGATGCCAACTGATGAAGTTTAACCATGCCAAGTGCAAGGTCCTACACCTGCAAGGTTGGAGCAATCCCAGGCACAGCTCCAGGTTGGGCAGAGATTGAGAGCAGCCCTGTGGAGAAGGACTTGGGGGTGTTGATCAATGAGAAAATGAACATGAGGTGGCTGCAGTGTGCGCTCACAGCCCAGAAACCAACTGTATCCTGGGCTGCATCAAAAGGAGTGGGACCAGCAGGTTGAGGGAGGTGATCCTGACCCTCTGCTCTGTGAGACCTCACTTGGAGTACTGTGTGCAGTTCTGGGGTCCTCAACATCAAAAGGACATGGAACTGTTGGAAAAAGTCCAGAGGAGGCCACAAAGATGATCAGGGGGCTGGAGCATGTCTTGTCTGAAGATAGGATGAGAATGTTGAGGCTGTTCAGCCTGGAGAAGAGAAGGCTGCGTGGACCTCAGAGCAGCTTCCAGTGTCTGAAGGGGGCCTATAGGGATGCTGGGGAGGGACTCTTCATTAGCAACTGTAGTGATAAGACAAGGAGTAATGGGTTCAAACTGAAACAGGGGAAGTTTAGATTGGATCTGAGGAAGAAATTCTTTACTGTGAGGGTGATGAGGCACTGGAATGGGTTGCCCAGGGAAGTGGTGAATGCTCCATTGCTGACAGTGTTCAAGGCCGGGTTGGACAGAGCCTTGGGTGGCATGGTTTAGTGGGAGGTGTCCCTCCCCATGGCAGAGGGGCTGGAACTGGATGATGTTAAGGTCCTTTCCAGCCCTAACTATGTTATGATTCTATGATTCTAAGTACAAACATCACAGACAGGAAAATGGAGAGAAAACCATGCATGTCTGATAACTGCTTGGATTAGATACAAAGGTGTTTTCCACTCTGAATGTTGTACCTGATACGCACCTGTCTGCTCACAGATTTGAGCACCCCTATAGGTTTTCTCAGTTGAAGAAGACTGGGCTTACTTCATTTCATATTTCAGGTACTCTTGCTTGCTTACTCCTCTCACCCGTGGGTAGATAGATCCTTGCCTTAGACATGAGGGAGCTCTGACCTTCCTCCAACCTGCCTTGGACATGCAGACACAAAGAGCAGCTGCCCTGCTGCTGTGTTCATGGTATTGCCTGTCCACCTCGAAAAGTAGCTGAGACACTTTTGGATGAAAAGGGGCATGGGATGAATGACCCTCCTCCTGGGTCCTGCTTCTAAAGGTGAGGGACATTTTCCTTGTGGTCAGACCTCACTAATATTGCAGAATGCTGTCTAGTTACCAGAAGTATTTGTCTCCTGAACCATTTCTACATGTAATGCGCTGTGCAGAGAATAATTTTGCTCTTTCTAGGTACTTGTGTATATGAAAACGAGTTTTGGGGTTTGTTATCTGGTTTTGGTTTGGGGTGGTTTTCTTTCCCTTGGAAAAATGGCAATATCCAAAGGTTGCATGCTGCTTAGGAGTCTGTTTATTCTCTTACCCTTTGCAATCTGTGCCTCTGTTTCATGCAAACTAATCTTTGCTTTCTTTTTTTTTTTGAGTTTTACGTTGCCTCTGCATGTTTCTATGAATCTGTGGTTTGCTGGTTCAGTGCACTGCAATGGGCTCTAGTTTCCTCTCCGAAACTTTCAAGCTGCTTTTAACCTCCAAGCACAGCAATTGCAAATGGCTTTTCCCAAGGTTAAGTCAGACTCTCCGAGAAAATCCTACTTTCTCTGGGGGTGGTGAGTGTAGACCTTTGATTCCCGTTGTAATTCCTATCATGCACATTTGATTCAAAAGCTCATATTCAGATAAAAACTTGCTGGTTTTGCCCTTTACAAAGCAGGTATCTTCTGAAAGATTTGTTCTATCTAGAAGTACAGTGTTATTACAATCATTAGCAGAGCCTGTAAGTAGGGTCACTTTCTCCAGCTAACTTAGCTGGAAGTTGTCACCTTTGTCTACAGGGCTGCTGATCACATGGAGAATACATTAATACTCTTTCCTTAGCATCTCCAGCCAGAACCATAGACTGATGGGGAACCCCGAGGTTAACCCAATGCGGCTGCTCTTATAAATTTATGTTCTACCATTAAATCTATTCCCTCTGATCCTGAATCATTAAAAAATAAGCTATTTTCCACTCCTTTCTCTTCCTGCTTCTCTTGTTGCCGCTTGCAGCGGGTGGAGCTTTCATTCTTGGCTGAAGCAAACTGCGCTTTCTCTGGAGCTCTGCCTTTCCTGTTTCCTGACCACAAACTTTTCTTTGTTTCTAGCTCTTCTCTTCTGTGTCCATCTCAGTTCCTCCACCACCTTGTGTCATTCCTTGGGATTGCCATTAATGGTAGCTGTGGGTAGAAACCTACAATTAAATATTGCATAACGAGTATAACAGAACAATGGGTAGGATAAAAACACTGAAGGAAATAGCTCCTGACAAATGGAGGAATGTCACTTACCCTGTTAACACCATTGCTTCGCTGGTTGTCTCACTAACCAGCTGTTATAACTAGTCTTTACCAGAATGTTTTATGGGTTGTTCTATTTTAGTCTATGCCTTTTGTTAAGACACGTGTTCCTGGAAGGTTATCTGCTAGAAAGGTTGTTTCGGGATCCTTTTAATCACTGATGGACACCACAGATCGTGTTACTCATGGTTATGACTATTACCTCAGTTCCTGTAAAGGTAAAAAAGAACTAAAAATTTAAGTCATTTTTGTTTTGCTTGTTTTGTCAAGGAATGAATTGCACAGGTGAGGAGTATATAGATCTCTCTGTACTATGACTGCTATCCTTACTACTACTGCTCTAGCTATAGTATACTGTGGTATCAAGACGGATGATAAAAATTGGCATTTCATTATGGCAAGCCAAATTTAATATGCTAGATATTGCTAGTAAATGAAGACTTTGCAATACAATCTGAAGGTCGTACAGCTAGAAGTTACTGATGTTTTATCACTGTAGAGACACAGGCAAAGTGAAGTTAATTGACTTGCTCAATACAGTGCAGTGTGCCAAAGCCAACAAGAAGCTAAACTCAGTCACCGTCATCTCCAGGCTCACATACAACCATGAAAATTCTTCCTTTTCTTCAAACCTAACAAATTCAAACCAAAAAAGATCCCTCTTGGGGACAAGCAGTGTCCAGAAGTGGCGCTGTCTTTTAGAGACTGTTACAATTTTGTAATGACTGTGGGATTTTGTTCCTTCCATTGTCTGATTAATTATACATCTTTTTGCTTGGGTACTAAAGCTGGAACTATCAATTTTATATATGTTTATTTACTTTTGAAAACCACATAATTTAGTTGATGGTAAGATGCGCCCTGTCTCTGAGAGTTCTGCAGTCAGTCACGCTTCTGGCATGTTAGCTACAATCTTCTGCCATTTCACTGTATCTGGATGGTCCTGTATCTTTTGTGAATAAACTTACTTCTCTTGAGTATGTCTTGGCACTAATCTGTTGTTCTAACCCCTGCCCTTTGACATATACATCACACACAGTTTTCTAAAGATTGAGTGTTCCAGGTTTATTCCTTTTCTATCTTTAACTCATTTCCCACAGCTTAGACAGTTTCTCATCCCTGTAATGCTTTCTTTTGGCAATGTTTCCACTTTTTCTTGAAAATTCAGTTAAAAGTTCTTCATTGGAACAAATGAAGATCTTTCCTTATTGTAGTGATAGGAAGACTGGGATATTCAAGAACTTAATGACAGAATTGTCTCTGGTGAATTATCCACCAGAGGATACAGATTTTGGCTCGAGATTTTGACTCTGTCTCTTGTAAGCTGATTTCAAGGGGAGTTTCGGGCATGGTAGAATAGGACAATACTTGAGTAGGGATCATCATACAAAATCAAAAAGAGAATTTTGCTTCATGCTTTCAATGTCCTCGAGTGTAAGGAAATGATGCCAATGGCACAAATGAAGTATTCTTTACTCTTTGTTAAATGCTAATGAGCATTGTGGCTATTATGTAGTCATGAAATTTCCACATTAGTAAGTCCATCTGTAACTGAAAAGGGAGAAGTCAGGCTCAGTCTTGTGGCTTATTGGCCGTCTTCCGTTACACTCCATCCCTAAGGTTTTAAAAACCAGCCACATTTTTCATTCCAGAGGGAAGAGAACTTCCACTGCAGCAAACAACAGCTGTGAAGGTGCCAGAAGTGTAAGATGCCATTAAGAATCTTTCCACCTGCCAGAAAAAAACCCGTAGTAACTGTCAGCCCAAGAAGACCTTTCTCAAAGAAGGGTCTTTAATGGATCGCTACTATGCATAGGCAGAGTTTATATAGCCCATGTATTTCTGGGATGGTGATTACTATTATCCGAGGTTTTGCCATTCTGGTCATTGCACGGCTGATTTGGGTTTTGTCTGTGGGCTGTGATTTTGCGAGCTTAAAGCCATGGTCTTTTTGTCTGTTTAATTGAGGTTAAGTGCTTTGAACCTCTTTGCTGTGTGAAAGTGTAAATAATTGGCTTTATTAATAGGTTTTCTTCCCTCCAAATTTTCAGAAACTATTTCTTGGTCATTTGGTGACTTTATGGCACTGAAAAGGAGACAGACAGACATGTTAGTTACCTTCTTGGCACCCTGAGCCTTGAGCCAAGCGAGGTCATCTACTTAAATTGTCCAATATTCCTGGTCAAGCTCTGCTCAGTTTTCTGGTCAGTGTAGTCCAAACTCAATGATATATGTAGAGAGAGATATAGACACATGTATACACATTTAGGGTTTTTTTTTCAATCTGCTTTTTCCAAATTTCCAAGTTCTAACAAAAACACAGATGAAGGACATTTGCCATGAAAGAACAAGTGGGGAAGCCAGAGGGAGAAGGGAAGAAAGGTTGCCTGGGGGAGCTGAGAATAGCTGGAATGATTTCGGAATATAAGTTACGTAGGGGCCTGCAAATCTACAAATCAAAAAATGTGGAGACTTACTTGAGTGACAGGTAGCATTAGGTGAATTGTTTGTTATCCTTCACTGTATGTGATAAGACTAGGACAGATCTGTGTGATAAACTTGTCTGATTCCTGAACTACAGCAGCCCACAGGTGGAAACAAAACCAGCCCCGGTCTTCTGATTTCCAGGGATGGACAATCCCTTCAGATAACGGCAGGCATGCTAAGAGGCTGAATTTTCTGAATTTATTTAAATGGAAATCCCTAACATTGTCTCAGAGGAGAGGCACCTTCCAATAGCAGATGCACCTATGTAAGTATGCACATACAGTTTCAGCTTTTTCTGCCTTAATCTAACAGCCTGTATTTATTCTTGCAGCTCATCTCTGAATCTCCAATGCTTTTCATCCTGCCCAAAGAGAGACATAATTAATTTAAGCAAATAGAGACTCTTTCAACAGGAGAGGCAGGGAGAAGCCTTCCTCAGAGCAGGCTGTGCCCCAGACGTAGGACATGGTCTTATAAGGTGCAAGAAACAGGGTTCAAACCTGGGCTGTCTACTGAGGGACCATGAGAAGCCCAGCGGCTGAGCTCTGTGTGAGGTCCAGCTGTGTAGTTGTGTTCAGGGGAGGTCCTGTCCCATCAGAAAGCCAAGCTTTATTCCCCTCATCTGCCTTTGAATTGTGTTTGGCACAGAAATGAGGAACTCTGGATCTGGGAGAATTGGAAACCCAGATTCCTACAGGATTTTGCAGGAAGGAATGGTCTCCTCAACATCAGCTGGCAGAGGAGACAAGACCCAGCTATTGGCCACAGGGCTCAGATAGTGCCTGTGGTGTCTGTGTGGTTCCTGAGACTCTCTGTCTTCTGTTCTCTTTCAGATATTGCTGCAAAAGCTTTAACTAGACTGGGGCTGAGTACAGGACCTTGAAGTATTGGAGAGTCATTTGAGAGTGATCCTTCCGCCTTCATTTACACTGAATTTATCCAGTTTCTAATTCACTTCTGCCCCACCATGTTCCTTTGACACTGGTAGGACACCTTGATCAGTCATTAGTAATATAAAATGACTGTGACCTTGAAGCCTTGAGGTCCAAACAGTTGCAGTAGCGTTTGTTATCTGATAGCCTGTCTGCATGAGTGTTAATGACAGTAAATTCTCCAAAGGGGGGATATACATTCCACACAGTCATGTAAAGGGCAAATGAATCTTGGGAGCTCCAGTGGCTCTCCTGGCATTGAATGAAGCCGGGCAAGAAATGGTGTCAGCAGACACCTGCCAAGAGCTTAGCTTTGTTTTGAAAAGGTGCTGTGTAACTCAGCCAAGGCAAAAAAAGTTAGGTGAAGGCTGGATGAGTAAGGCAAAGAGTTAGCCTTCTGTTTTGCTTTCCTGTCAGTGATCCATGACATGAGACCGAGGTAGAAAGTGGAAAAGAACCGAGCATGATTGCTTAAGTGTAGAAAGGGAAAACGGTGACAAGAAAAATGCAGGAGGTATTTTTAATGTAAAGGTATACAGGAAGTATTTCAAATACAGAAAATCTAGATATGGGAGGATTTAAGTCTTCAAGGTCAAATGTGTTTGTGAAGGAGTTGGGAAACGGTTGCTTTTCACAGGCTCTTTTCCCATATACAGAACAAGACATTGACCTCAACAGCAGCACCACCGCCACTTCTCCTCAATAATAAACCAGCGCCATGGTTAGGCTTCCTCTCTGTTTCGGTCTATTAGGGAAAGTCTTTCTTTTTCTTAGACACTTCAGCCACAAAATTCTACCAGTGTGTCTTTGTTTCTCTCGCTTTTTACAGTTCATAGTTCCTGTATTCATTGTTATCAAATCATGCTTTCATTCATTTCCTCCTGCAAAAAAGCCCCACAAGTTTTCAACTTATTTTGCTCTCCTTCTCAGCCAGGTTATTTTGCAACCAGAACAGCCTTCTTTCCCAATTGTGGTATTGTGGCTTTCTTAGCATCTAGTGAAACATTCTTAAATATCTCCTAATTAACATTTTTCTTTTTAGAGTCATGTCCCAGC
The DNA here is from genome assembly GCA_024733675.1 of Psilopsiagon aymara. Taxonomy (NCBI): domain Eukaryota; kingdom Metazoa; phylum Chordata; class Aves; order Psittaciformes; family Psittacidae; genus Psilopsiagon; species Psilopsiagon aymara. Next base: position 48,166 of record JANRGW010016974.1, on the reverse strand, counting down.
TGACTTCAGTCAATTGTTTTCAGCTTGGTAGAAAGCTGGCCCTTTTCAAGCCCCAAGGATGTATATACTTTACTGGTTTGGACTCCGTTCTAGTTACACAGAACAAAGGTAATGAAATCATGATCACTGGCTTCTAAACCACCACTACCTCCTAATTCTGTGAATGGCCTTTGTGTCAAAAGGAGGGCTAAATATAAATCATTCCCATGTTGGATGCAATACTTGAACTCAGATGTAGCCTATGATTCTCCGAAATTATGGAAAAACTCATATTTGCAGCACAACATCATAGAATCATAGAATAGTTAGGGTTGGATCCTTGAAACCCTTATTTCTCCTTCTTGAATATTGCACTTAGGTCCTGTAGGAGTCAACTGCTTTTTGAATCTCTGACCTCACAAAAACTTGAGTCCTTTTGCTATGGAAATAGTATTAATTAGACACAATATAAAACATTTTCTAACCATCCACACCTCATGAAAACCAGACATGAATTTTTTCAATAGCCAGCAAAGGTTCATATACTTTTGTAGGTCTCTGGATTGTCTTATACAAAGCAAAGCATGCTACAAAGAGATTGATTTCAGGATCTCTAATTAGCAGAAATCCTCTGAAGTTGTTGGAAGAGAGAAAAGCTTAGTAGTAGTGGTAGGTTGAATCCTCTGTGGATACAGTGTCAAGGCAGGAGTAGTAAATCTGCTCTCTGCATCCTTAACAGAAACTGTGAATAAGTTTCCATTTTTACACACAGGACAAAAGCAGAGGACAAAAAATTTATAATTAAACAATGAGATTGAAAATATTGAGGTCCTGCAAAAGATAGAACTGTTACATCTCAGTGAGCAAGAGAGTGCTTGAAGAGTTGATGCACGGATGATACCAGTGTTTGGGTTCCACCAACAGCATCTAGCCTTCACCTTGCCCAAAAGCATGTTACAGTTTCCACCCAGCTTTGACTGATTGCTGCTGCAGTCCACTGCTTCAGGAGATCCTTGTTTATTAACCCAAACATTGTTTATTCCCCCTGCAATTCTGAATTGTTACTATTTCACAGAACATCAGAGGATAGGCTGAGAAAGTCGGGGCTGTTCAGCATGGAGGAGAGAGGGCTGCATTGAGACCTCAGAGCAGCCTTCCAGTACCTGAAGGGGGCCATAGGGATGCTGGGGAGGGACTCTTCATTAGGGATTGCAGCAATAGGACAAGGGGTAACGGGTTCAAACTGAAACAGAGGAAGTTTAGATTGGATGTAAGGAAGAAGTTCTTTACTGTGAGGGTGGTGAGGCACTGGAATGGGTTGCCCAGGGAAGCTGTGAATGCTCCATTGCTGGCGGTGTTCAAGGCCGGGTTGGACATAGCCTTGGGTGGCATGGTTTAGTGGGAGGTGTCCCTGGCCATGGCAGAGGGGTTGGAACTGAATGATGTTAAGGTCCTTTCCAATGCTAATGATTCTATGTTTCTGTGATGTAGCCCGTTATTTTTACAATTACATGTACATATCTATGTTTTTAGCAGTGGGAACTAGGCAACTGGCTGAAGGACTTGCTTTTCTAGCAAGTTCTTTGGTTTCTGCAAGACAGTTTCTGAACTTCCAGCCAAATGTCACTGGTGCAGATAGCTTTTCTATGTAAAAACCTAAAGAGAGTCCTACAGAACAGGAGGCAGTTTAAAGCAGCAAATTTGTTTTTTTAAATTCAGTCTGCTGCTGAAGGACATGTCTGTGTGCTCTGGTGTCAATCTCTGGATTTATAACATGCGTTCTGAAAAGGAAGGTATCTGTTTTCTAGGAATGTGTGGTTGATACAGTCTTCCTGGGTTTCTAAAACTGAAATTACTACTTCCTAGGCTATGCAACACTGTTCAGCACACACAGGTTATTGTGGGCTTCAGTTATGATAGAAATGTGTATACTTAAGTCTCTCCCAGGAGACATGGAAGTATTTTTTTACTTTGCTTTATGAGCTCTTCCAAAATGTGGTCTCCACTTCAGAAACACTGATATGATGAATTATTTTCTAATATCCAATGCAAATAACAGCCTTTATATGTGGAGGCCAAAATAAATACAGACTGAAGACTATATCTACACTCTCCTCAGGAGCAGGCTGGATGTTTGTATGTCAAGACCCTGTTCTGCATTGCCTACACCATCATGATGCCTGCATGTTCTGCATTGCCTTCTGAAGAACGGTGTTGGATTCAGCATTAGCCATGTACTGCCATCACCAGGCACTTTGGTAGGTCTTGTAGGTATTGCCTAAGCATACACAGACCCAGCTATGCCTCTCCTTGCTTTAGTCCAGAGATATATCAGCTTGGGCTATCCCTGGGAAATGCATGTGGAGGGTGGAGGAGGCATGTCTTGCTTGTAGGCAGCATAAAAGAAGGGCAAATTTTAGGTTGAACTCAGACCCATTTTGATACAGTTGAAAATCAACATAGAAATCCCTGAGATCTATCTTAGATTTGGGGAGTCTCAGCAACTAGGCAAAAAGATGAACATACTTGAAAATCCCTTTGCCATCCTTTGGCAGTACATCAGTAACAGCCAATTCCCTTTCCACCCAACACTTCTGTGAACTGTCTTGGTCCTTCCCCAAAACAAAACCAGCCCCCACGGAATACATTCCCAGTAGGTTTTGAAATGAAGTGTCCCTGTTTCCCAGGAGTGCTTCTTTCCAAATGCAGCATTCAGGACAAAGTTTGAGACATTTAGTTCACCTCAGTGATAGAGCTGAAGCCTTTTTTGAATGTGTGGCCAGCCCTGTTTCGAAAGTCTAGGGAGAGGAGGAGCACAGTGTTCCCTTCCTGACATGTAAACGTTGTTGGATGTTTGTTTAAAGTATGTGGCTCCCTGTAATTGCAGTTTTGACTTTAGGACTAAAGATGCGTATTTGTTTACTTTAGATTTCTAACCCTGTTCATTCTGTCATGGAATTGCACACATTATTCCAATCATAGCAGGGCAGTCCATAGCATCTTCACTTACCATGTAGCCAGACCAGTTTCTCTGAAATCAAAGACTTGGGGCATATTTTGTTTATTTTGCTTCTTTTAAATGAAGAGACTTTCCAAACAAAAAGCCAGACAAATTATCCTGTGGCCTTCCTAGATTTGTTCTGCTTCAGTTAAAGGAATATATAGGACAAGTCAAAGTATATTAAGGAACAATGGAAAAACAGGGAGTAATTCACATTTTTTTTTTATTCCCCTCCGTGTTGAAGAGCTCCCTAAACAAAAGCAGCAACATTTCAGGATCTGAATCTGGACATCCTTGAAATCTGTGCCTGACCTCACCTCTATGAACAATGAGCCTTCTCATAAAGAAAGTGCCAGCTGTTAGCCCAGTGCTCATTTGAACTTCTTCCAGCTCCAAGAGAAAAGGAAGCAAGAAATTCCACTTAGGATGCCAGCAGGTCTTGTTCATGTGGCTGGCAGCTCTGAAGGATTCCAGATGGCTTAAGCCCTTCTTTTGAACAGATCTTTTGATCTCATTTAAATTTCCTCCTGACTTCACCTGCTCTGCTGTTTACCAACTGGAGAATACACAGGTGGACGCATTAACTTCACCATAGGGAACAAATGGATTAAAGGAAATTGATGTGCAGGAGGGAGGTTGTGTAGTACAGCTAATAGAGCTCCGCTCCACTCCATGGTTTATGATTCAGAAACCACAGTATAATTTTAACAGACAGAACAAACAAATGGAAAACCTTCTCCATCCCCAGTGTGTTTTCTAAATGTTACAATATGTACTCTTCAATGTGGTGGTCACTTACAAAGTCAAGCAAGAGCAAGAAACTTTCTTAGAATTGACTTTTGTGGACACACATTTTATCCTGTTCTTTGTTTACATATTTACAGTTCTCTCTGTTCACAAACAAGTTGTTCTTCAAACTTGCAAGCTATGCATAGCTATGCTACTTTTTTCCTAACAAACAGCAACAAATAACTTGTGCTAATGACAGTAGTCTTATTATATTAACATTGTGAGCAGTCAGGAGCATGCACTGGTCTGGCATAGATGTCAGAAGACACCAGAATGCAGCAGAAAAATAAGATGGATGAGCTGTGTCCTCATGCAGGGGGACATGAAGCATGTCTGTAGAGACCAAACTTTGTCGGTTGGGGCAGTGTGTAACTTCATCTGAGAAGGGATCTTTTTAAATTGCTGTTTAAATTGCTGAGTGTAGACCACTTCTTATCTTCAGTTTAGGTGGATACCACATCTGCAGGTCGGCTGTGTCAAGATGATGCCCATGTGTAAAATTTTCTCCATAGAGTGGTTTCTGTGAGGTGCATGAGCTAGAAGAAAGCTGTTTCATATTTTTCTCAGCTTCATGACATGCTGCTATGGGCTTCAGACGTCAATTCTTTGACAATGTGTTTGTACATCACTCAACACAGTCTCAGTCTCACCTGGGGTACTACAGCTAAAACAGCTACTTTAATTTTAAACCTACAATGATGCCCACGGATGGGCTCAGATGCCTGTCTGTCAAGACTGTACAAGCTATAGGCACAAGCGTGCTAATGTGAATGGCAGAATTAGAGTTACACTTCAGGCTAATCACATCATCTTAGCAGTGTCCAGTCTTGCTGATAGACACAGGCTTTCACAGACATCAGTAGGAACTGTTGTTAGTTAAGAATATGCAGTCAGGGCTCAGGATTATGTACATTTGGTTACCACTTAGTACTAAAACCAATACTTTCAAATAAGAAGACTAGAATTGGAGTTTTTCTACTGGGAATAGGAAATTCTCAAGGTTTAGTGTCATCAAAAACGACTAGAAAGAAGTATAACACCTGACATTACTCTTAGAAAGTAGATCTGAAAAACTGGTACAGATGAGAATTGTGTCTCCTGTGCCCAATGCTACAGTAGATTTCTCTGTGATGCAACATTAGAGAAATTGAATTACCTGAGAAACAACCCTGGGTTTGCCTCCTGAAAAAGTGCAGCTTTAGTGAACTCGGTCACTCTACATTCATGTTGCTCTGGGTAAGGCTCTCTCTAGAAGGCAAGAATAGCTCAGTAGTTAAAGAGCTGCCTAATGCTGGTGAATGCTTTGACAGAGTGATTTGCCACAGAAGCCGGCATGAGGGGAAGCCAAACCCATTACTTTTTTAGTGCTACTTCAAGTGGTTCCTTGTCCACCTCTGGCATTGCTGATGAAGTGACACTGGTACTTCCAAACTGCAAGACAACACTAGTTCAGTTGCTCTGCTGTTCAGCTGCACTGACTACAGATGGGGTGCCAAGGGGAACAAGGCTCTTCACATGCTGTGTTAAGAGTCAGTATTTCAGGAAATCCCTTTGCCTTGCCTTGTCTGCAGAAATGGAAACAATGAGAATTTTTGTCAACTTCAGAAGGGCTGTTATAAGAATAAATGTGTTAGTATACAATGGTTGCACCACTGCAGGGATCTAACCCAGGTTCCTCAGGTATACTTTTATGGCTTGCAATACCTTCAGCCATTTTGGTCATGTCTTGTGAGTCAGAAGGACACTTGTCTTCTGTTTTGGAAGAGGTGGCAATACCCTTGCCTTAAAGTTCCCTGAGCTGCTCCAGGAGAGGAGGTACAGAAATCAGGAGTAAAAGTGAGCCTGGGAAGAAGGGAGAGGGGGGGAAGGTGTTTTAAGGGTTGGTTTTATTTTTCATGACCCTACTCTGTTTTCATTGGTAATAAATTCAACTGATTTCCCCAAGTCGAGCCTGTTTTGCCCATAATGGTAGCTGGTGAGTGGTCTTTCACTGTCTTTATCTTGACCCATGAGCTTTTTGTTACATCTTCTCTCCCCTGTACAGCAGAGTGATAGAGCAGCTTTGGTGGGCACCTGCTTCTAGCCATGGTCAACCCACCACACTCAATTAGAAAATGGTACTGCTGGGGTGAATGATGAGATACACACAACTGATGATGAAGACCAGAGAATAAGTGTTGCTCTTTTGCTACTTATTGTTTTTAAGTAAAACCCAAAACACATTGGGTTTTATTTCCCCCAGGAATATTGGAGCCCTCCCCAGCCACATGATTCACACCTGCTGGAAAGATGTGATTAGTTTCCCAGCCAAATCAACCAGATGCTCTGAGCTTGCCCTTCCTGACCATTTGCTTCAGAAGTATCTCATCTGCCCAGTGTAAGTATTAGTAGCTGAGAGAACATTCTTGATGCTATCTCTAAAGGGAGAAACAGGTCCTTCCACAGCATGCTTCTCCCCATCCTAAACAAACAAGCAAAGAAAGAAACAGAGCAATCATTCCAGCAACGAGCTCCACTGATGAGAGAAGGAGCACGCGGCATACAGTATAGATTTAACTCACTGCCCAGCATCAAACAAGATGAGACCTATTATCTAGGGGTGGCAGTCACACTTCTTCTTTGCCCTCCCCTCAGGGATAGGTCAGCAGGGATGCTGCTATTCTGCTGTTCTCATTGTGGTGCCCAGCCGACCTGGCATGGAGAGCCCTACCTGTAGCCATTCCTGTGGCTGGTGGCTAGAAGGGCCTTCCCTGGCAGCAGCATCTACTCATCCATTCACATCGCTGTTGAGTAACACCGGGCAACTCCTCCTCCCTCGAGGACTAAACATGTTGCTTTTGCTATGTCTCCAGCTCCCACAGCTGCTGAAGAGTTGCAGCAGGTTTCTCTTCTGAACAGCACAATATCTTAATCCTAATGCAGCCTGGATACATCCGACCAAAATCAGGAATGGCCAGTGAAGGGGTCCAGTAATATTTGCAAGGAGTGATTTCCCTACAGTTCGTTTGTTTTTAATTGAAAACACCAGAATTACACCCACCAGATAGATAACTTCAGGTTCTCAACATAATTCAGAGAAAGAAGGAAAAGCTCCTCTTGGGATTTTCTGTATTTTCCTGGTTTTGGTGGGGCTTCTCAGCTTAGTTAGAGTTTTGAACCTACTGTCACTGTTATAGTAAGTGGCAAGAGCATTTGCTAATATTGACATTTAAATCTTTGGTCTTCAGATATGCAAGCCAGCAACAGTGTCCTTTTTGTGCATGTCCTGGCTGCCATTTTTGCCTGGACCAATGTGTGTGATCGATTTTCAGCCTTAGACAGTCAGATCTGGAAGCAAATGTTTCTCATCATTTTTCCATCGTACACAATATTCCAAAGGTTGCAGACAACTTGGAATGGTTTAAAGACTAGTCTTTTGAAGCACAGACATGAAAATGAAGCTCTGTTTACCTATGCTGTGTGGCAGACATATCTCTCAGCTCTGGAGCAGATTGTTGGTAGTAAAACCACATGAACTTTCATGTGATGTCCCTGGAAAATGCTCACATACTGACTTTATGGGCATGCAGATTGAACACGGCATGGGGGTGCTTTCGTTACTCAGTATTCAAAACATTTTGTTTGAAGAAAAGTGGGAAAATGAATGTCTAAGAGGAATAAGCAGATGTTTATTGTTAAAGATGTTATACAATTGAGTTTACAATAACTGCTTTTAAATATAAACTAACTTCTGACCAGTGTTTTCCAATGTACTGCAAAATCTGCATGTCATTCCTTTTGTCATTTACAAGTAAACACTCACTGGAGTGTTTTATAGTTTGTAAAATATGAAAAGGACTTTGTTCATGAGCGACTCCTTTGATTTAATGTAAGATGAAAACCTATGTACCAGAAGCTTTTTAGTCCTCTCAATCAGAACCGAACAAACTTTTCTTTGGCTTGTCCCCTCTGATCTCTTTTCCTAAACATACTAGCAAATAGCTAACAATTGTGGTGGCTTTTTTTCTTCTCGAACATAGCTTTCCTTCTCTCTGTACAGGGCAGATATTTGAGACTGGTTCAGCAGCTCTCAGGAAAGGCCTCTTTGTCTCCTGACAGGCCTACAGTCCTTGAACCCACAAAACCAACAATAATGAGGAAGCTTCCAAATAAAGACTAAATGGGTGCATCTTCTTGTTCCCAGCACTTCCACGCCAGATAGTAATGCTTAGCTGCTGTGCAGGGTCAGCAGCTGTGGCTATAAAAAGCAATGTTAGGTTTGCAAAGGTGGAACCCTCCCCCACAATCATTCACAAAAAGGCAGAGCTGCCACAACTTCAAAATTTGATGGTTACTTAAGAAAGAAGCACTGCCTCCACTGTCAGATGTTTCAGCACCATTGCAGCAAGGAACATGTCTTCTCTCTGCTGTGTGCTATTAGCAAGAATCACTGCTACAGGTAACAAGGTCTTCCCTTTCCTCCCATTTCCCCTTTCCCTTCCTTTTCCTTTTTCCTTTCTCTTTTCTTTTTCTTTCCTTTTCCCTTTCTCTTTCCTTTTTCTTTCCCTTTTTTTTTTTTTTTTTTGATTTGTGCTAGAAACACTATTTCTATGACATGGATGTATTATCAGCTATTGCTGAGCATTGCTCACATAGAGTCAAGCTGTTTTCTGCCACTCACCCCAGCAGGCTGAGGGTGCACAAGGAGTTGGGAGGGGACACAGCCAGGACAGCTTAGGCCAACTGGCCTAAGGGGTATTCCAGACTGTATGACAGCATGCTCAGCAATATACTAGGGAAAAGGCTGGCAGTAAGGCTGCTTTTTGAGGACTGGCTGGGTATTGCTTGGTTGGACGTGAGCAACTGTTTTCACTTGCATCACTTAGTTTTTCTTGGGTTTTATTTTTGTGTGTAATTCTTCTTTTCATTATTATTATTGTTGCTGTTATTTATTATTATTAACTGTTCTTATCTCAAACCAAGAATTTTCTCACTTTTACTCTTCCTTTTACATCTGAGAGGGGAGTGAGTGAGCAACTGTGTGGTGCTTAGTTGTCAGCTGGGGTTATACCATAATAGTCCTTTCTGGCACGCAACATGGGGCTTTGAAGTGTTTGAGGTAATAACAGATTGACCCGAGCGCATTAGAAGGGGTTTATATTTGTTGACTGTTATGGGTGATGATGTTGATTCATCTGTTCTTGAAATGAGTTTGTCTGATCTGTGCCATGCTCTTTTTTTTTTGCTTGCTGTGCATGTTCAAGGTTGGTGTTGGCTTTAGCCATGTGCTGTGCTCTGTAGTGATCCTGGGGGATCTGTTACTGAAACACTGACCTTAGGCTTAACCTGGTATTTGGGCTCTGTACTGAGGCTATTACTGCACGGCTCTGTACTGAGGCTATTACTGTACTTTGGGCACTGTATCATGGAGACTACTTTTATATTTCTTCTGACAGTATTTTTTGTGGAGGAAGTGCAGAATGGCACCTTTGCTTCCTCCTGTGTTGGTCTCTCAGAGGTGGGGTTGCTGATGGTTAAAGAGCAGCAGGTGCCAATTGCTACCATGACAGTGCATAGGTGACAATATTGCTCCAGTCAAGACACCTTGGTTTCCATTCTAAAGTTGATTGGCAGCTGGAGAGTCAAGGAGAGATCAATAACACTTGTTCGCTCTCTGATAGCTGCATATGGCCAGTGCAAAAATCTAATGGAGGCTAAAAGTGGATTATTGAAGCCTTGAACAAAGTCAAGCTGACACTGAGTGCTGCCTTACCAGGCGTGCTAGGACTTCAATATGAACTGGAGTCAGAAGTTGCCAAGATGTATACAGCAACTGATATTGCCAAAGCTTTTTTCCTCAATCCCTTTAGCACCAGAGTGCAGGCTACGGTTTGCTTTCACATGAAGGGTATCCAACACACCTGGAATCAACTGCCCCAGGGGTGCAAACACACACAGCCCTACCATTTGTAGCTGGGTCTGTTGTGGAGCATAGCAGTCATGAACGATTCTCATCAAGCTGCTGTAGCTCTTTTGTTTGGTTATTAGTTGTCAATGGCCACAGCTGGGCCAGGTGGCCCTTTGCAAGGCAGTTGTCAGGAAATAGCTGACAGGAACTGGATCAGCTGAGGAGCAAGAACAACTAAGTAGAAGTCTTGCTATTTTCTGGGTCTGAATAATTGGTGTAGGTTGGAAGGGGTGGAGGAGCGATGGAAGAAAAGCATTGTGTGCAAAGCTTTCTTCTCCACAGAGGAACCCTTTCCTCTGACTTTTTAGCAAAGATGCATCTTGCATGGTGTCCCACTGGATCTGAGTTGTAAAGAGGAGAAAAAGTTAACTTCTTCATGTTCTGTGAAAAGATCACTGAAAAAGTGATTTAAGAGGAAGGAAAGCTAAGCCCATTTCCCTAGCCATCCATGTGTTTGTCATATGTGTATATGAGCAGAGAGGGACTTCTCACCATACAGGAAGAACTAAATTAAAGGAGAAATTCCCAGGGACCTGGAGAAAATGTGGAGCTTCTGCTCTTTCTTTTCCAGAAGCATTATTCTTAGGAGTCCCCAGATAGACACAAAAAGGGGTGGCAAAAGATTAATTATGCTCTGGAACAATAGCTGGGCTTTAAAAGGAGTTTATATGTGGCTCAGAAGGACTTTGCATTGGATCATTTCATGGGAACCTGCCGGGACTTCCATCCTGGCACCAGGCAGCTGGGAGTGTATGACTATACCTGTGAACAAAGATAAGCTTTGATCTTTTCATCAGGAATATGTTTGAGACCCTCAGAAGAAGAACAGTTACACTAGCTAGCATGCTGGCCAGGAAGCTAAATGCAGCAAATATAAACCTCCTCATCCTAGAGGATTCAAGTAGTTTCATTCATATAGAGTAAAAAGCCGTTTCTTTCAGTTCCGGTTCCAGAGTTGCGTAAACCCATGGTTTCAAAAGGAAAACCAAAATGCTCACTGCTGTATTTCCTCATTATTGTTAGACATGGTGGTTAGAGTGCTCACCTGAGAGATCTGCAAAACCAGGTTATGGTACAATAAGTAATTGAAGAATCAGTAATGTAGGAAAAGTGAGCGTGGGCTGGTGACCTGTGCCTGCAGGCTTCAGAACTGGGTGAGTACAGGTGAAATCCATAAAAATGATCTAAGTGCCTTTTCAAGCATCAACGATTTATGTAGGGATCAGTAATGCATTTTATCTCATCTTTCTGATGTCCTGAGGTACTGTTTTAGGCTTAATAAGGAATACATAAAGCCCTGTGGATCCTACTCAGTTAGGAAGGTGCCAAGCACTATATTCACTTCACAGATCCCATCCTAAATCCATTATGCATCTAGTCTTTAACCCCAAATTCAGCTCCTCATTTAACTCCTTCCTTAGCAGCTGGAATGAAGTGTCTTATCCTGCAATCTCTGGTGCTGTGGCTGTTTGTATGGCAATGAGCGGTCACCAGCACCCGTTCCATCTTGCTGAGGCACCCTTGCATAGTCTGGGCACCCACCACCCCTTGCCTGCCCCTTTTAGACTTTCTGGGCTTTTGCTGGATCTGGGAGCTCTGTGCAGCTGTGAAGCTGTGTCTGATGGAAGTAACTTCACTGCTTTGCCAGTGCTAATGAGAGGGAATGTAAGTGTTTCAGGAGATTTACAGCTGTAGGGATAAGGTGGCACACCAGCCTGAAGCTGACAATGACTGTGTTTATGCACTCCCTTGAAAAGTCAACCCAAATAATTTGAGAGCTGAAAATGAATGTTTCTGAGCACTTTCATAGCCACAGAAAAATTTTAGCATCTTGTTAATTACATATTTTGCAGGAACATTTGATTTTGGCTCAGGAAAAGACCACAGAGTGCAGTGTTTGCTATTGACGTAGTCCTGTTGTCCTGGGTGCCTTACTTCAGAAGAGAGATGCTTCTCAGAAGAGTTTTTAGTCAAACTCTGACCTTCCAGCTACCTGCTGTTTTCATGACTGCCTACACACAGGATGCCACAGGCTTTAAGGATTTGTTCAAAGCCTAAACTGATAAATCTAAGTCAATTATAACTCTTGTTCACAGATGGACATTTACTAAGTTCCTTGCCCAAACTCACTATCCAAGTTTACATGAGAGATAAACCCAGTGCTCATCAGTTCAGTGCCATCACCACAGTCATCCTGTTCGTACTAAAATTTCAGTGCATAGAAAAGTTAACACGTGCAGCATAACATTGCTTGGTTTTCCTTTAACAGGCTCACTTCAGCACATTAGCTCCTATGGTGGCTCTTCCTTCACTCAGGGGAAAAAGTGAGCTACAAGCCTACGCTGCATTTTTCTTAGCAAGGGTTTTTGGAACAGCAAGGGAAAGGGAAGGGAGCTAAAATCATATAGGTGAAACCCATCTGGCAAAGCCTGATGTACATACATAACTCCTGTCTGTGATAGATGTCTTGAAGCTAGTTAACACAAGCCCAGTCCTACTGAGCCTGGACCCATGGTTGTGAAGAGTGCTTTATAAGATTATGGCTTAAAGGTATATATTTAATCTTGTAAATTCTACACACGTTTATATAAGGAAACCTTCAACTTCAGGAATTCTGTTATTAGGATATTAAAATTATTTCCTGTTTGTTGTTCTGGTTTGTTTGTGTGTTTGTTTGTTTTTAACAATTGAGAGAAAAGGATGTTCAGAGTGAGGACTGAAATAGAGAGAAACCCCACTTACTGCTCCAAAGAACTGAAAGAAGACAGGTTATTGTGCAGTCAGACCTGCTCAGTGAGCTTGACTTGGCTGATTTAACTTGAAAACGAAACTGCATACCTGAACTCCTTCCCCTAGGGTTTCCTGCCCTGATCTCTTGCTTGAAGAGACAATTCACATTTTTCATCTCTCTTAAAACAAATTAGGCCCACATGCCAGCATGACTTAGTGATTATGTAGTAATTACCCGGAGTATTTATGCAGGATTTCAGTAGATAAGCTTAGGGTGAGTCATCAGGAAGGTTTTATACTCCTGCAAAGTTTAGTTCCTTAACTCCAGCTTCAAAACATCACATTGTTGCTATTGAAATGACTTCTGCTCAGCTTGAATGAGTTTAAGATTTTTGTGCTACCAGTAATATTTTTCTTACTGTAAATGAGAATTTTATGTGTCTTTCAATCGATGTTTCAAATTACTCTTCTATATGCATAGGTTAAGGCTGTATTTTGAGTGCCACAGACTTTATCTTGGTGTGTTTAATTGTGGATGTTAACTTCTTATGATCTGTCTTGTAATTTAGATCTTATTTCTATGATTTAACATCTGTCTATTTTGTTTACTTCGATCTTCCTGGCATAATTGCTCTTTGCTTATTTTGTCATGTTATTGGGTTTTTTTCTTCTTTTTATTTGTTTGTTTTTAATTAAAAGGATGTGAGACCACACTGATGTCTCCTAAATCTATATTGAGTTGTTTTTCAAATGAATAAGCATTTGTAAGTGATTTCAGACTGCTTTTCTTTTTTTGCAATTACATGTCAGCTTTTACTATTCACCTCAGCTCTATTCTGGTATGTCAGCTGTCTGGGATGACTTACTTTGCTCACTGACAATAAAAAGGAACCTTTGGTTTTGGCTGTGACCCCCTCATGTAAGCCTGAGTTGTACAGAAGAGCTTATCTCTGCTTTTGTGCAGTGCAGTTCTGTTCCTTTGGTATTTCTACACACCCCATACACCCAGAATACAACTGCTACATACCTGTTAATCAGATCTGTATGCCTGTTCTGCAGCTCTCCAGTGCTGGCACAAGGTACTGCTAAATTACTGATCCTGCATTTCTTCTTTCCTAAACAAAGTCTTTTCTCAGTCAGGTTTTTGTGGCAGAGCTTGCACATACACATTGTCTGGGACTAGGTGCCACGTGGCAAGTGCTGTTTCTTCTAGCTGTGCTGAGGAGAGCTTTGCCCTTGAACCCATGCCTGCAGCTGTTTAATATGAGAAATGGGGATTTCACGTGCTTGATTGCAGCAGAAGAAGCTAAATTGCCTTCTTCCAAAAGCTCAAAGCATGTGGTCCAGCTCTTGCCCTAGTGAAAAACTCCGTGGCAAGTGTTCAAGGGAACGATCTTTGGCTAGTCCTTCTATTTAATGCTTTGACCTGTCTACCCTGTTTTGTTTCTTGATTTCCTTCATTTTCTCACATCTGTTTTTCTCTTTTCCGTGCTTTATTTCTGTGTCCCTGTATTCCTTTAACCTCTCTAATTTTCTCTTCTTCCCTTGTCCCTGTCAAGACTATTCCCCCCACCCCTCTCTCTTTCTTTCCTTCCTGTTGTTCCTTGCAGCCCCCCAAACCTGTCTTGTTCTGGTTTTCATACCCCCACACCTACTCCCTCCAGCCTTCTCTGCTGCTATAGTTAGCAGTGAATTTCTGTCAGGCAGCCCAGTCAAAACTGCAGCTAAAGATGGACTTTTTCCTTTTCTTTTGAACCAACCGGACCAGTAATAATTGCAGTTTGTCGCACATTCTCTGTGGGAAATGTTTCGTAAGTAAATCGTGGTCAACCATAATCTGGCACTGGAATAAGCACCTTGTTTAGTCTAGGGGCACTAAATAAATTGGCCTTACATCTTTGCTTTCAAGCTGTATTTGAGCCCTGCTGTGTAATTGCCATTTGCATGCCAGAGGGATTGCGTAGGGGTGCTACTCAGATCAAAGTTGCATTCATCAGGGCTTGGGTGTATTAGCTGTAATTAGTAATGTAATTTTTGGGAGACAATGCCACATTTGTAGGATGAACTGAAACTACAGCAGCACTTTAGCAGAAAAGCAATGTTGATGCAGCCTGTTCCTCTCTCAGTAGCAGAGACTAATTGCAATGGGAGGTATTCATGTTATACACACAAATCCCCCTGATGTATTTCCAAACTGGCATGAAATGCTAACTGGAGCTTAGGTATTTTAATACTGTGGCTCTCACCAGGCTGAAAGAAAGTGCTGCAAGGGGAGGATATTTGCTCTGTGTGCTGCATAGGGAAATGAGAGGTAAGTGGCCACCAGGCAGGAGGAAAGGCAGGAGGGTTTGGGGTTGTGTTCCAGGTTCAAGTCTGTCTGCTCATTAATTTGTTCCTGCTTTTCAGCTTCCAAGGGTAGTCCTGCTTGTACATTTCTATTGGTGCTGAGGGGAAAAAATATCGAGCCAGCAATTCCTGATTTCACCTGTCCCTTTTTTTAACAAAATTCTAGTGTTGCACATTTTGATAGTGATTTTTTTTTCCTCTCCAATCTCACTTTGGTCTTTCTCCATCCACTTTTGTCCTTTTCCTGCTCCAGCCCAGTGTCCAGCAAGGAAGATGGCAACAGATCCTCAGAAAACTGCAGTCCAAAGGATTGCGGCCTTTGTGAAGTGCGGTTCTGTGTGAAGTGGGTCAAGCAGGTAGATTATGGCTACTGAAAAGCATGGCAAATCATGGTTGTATCATACCTTAAACTTACTATGCTGCTTATAAATACAAAGATAACTAATAAAGGATGTCTTTTGGACATGCACATCCAAGCGGCTAAGTCGTTTCAAATTCCAGATGTCTTAAGGTATGGATATGGCAAAAAGGTTTTGGTTTGAGCACTATAGGTCATGCTTATGCACCCCAAGAATTGAACTGAACTCTGATCTATCTTTAAAAAACAAAACAGGTTGGAGAGAATTGCTCCTGTTGGACTTGTCTGACATGCATGGTTTGTCTCAAACCTATCTCCCTATGGTGTGTGGAACTAGCACATAGACAGTAGGTATAGGGCATATCTGTCTGTGATCTTATTACAGATCCCAGACATACCTGTCTGTGTCCTTTCATTACGAGCCATTTCAGAATCATAATTCAGGTCAGGAGTCACCTCAGAAGATCACCTGGTCCAAACCCCTGCTTAGAGCACTGCCAGCTAGGAGCTGCATCAGGCTGCACAGGGTTATGTTTGGGCAAGTGTGAATGCCCCCAGAGATGGAGGGATGGAGACTCCATGCCTTCCCTGAACATTCAGTGTTTGACCACCCTGATCGTAAATCCTTTTTTTCCCAGTTTACTGAATTGGAATGTCCTTTGTTGCATCTTATGTCTGATGTTTCGTTTTGTGTTGCTGTGCACCTCGAGGTGCATCTGGCTCCATCTTCTTTATGCCCTCCCTTTAGGTGCGCTCACTGTAACAGTAACAAAGAAGGAAGAACAAAGCAAGGAGGGGGAAAAGCTGAATGTTGCTTGAGCCTGGTAATAGGACACACTGCTAAGGCAGGGGCAGCAGCAATAACTACGAAAAGCTGTACGAGAAGGGCCCAGATCACCCCGGATGGCTCCTGTTCTTGTAAAAAAAAACAGCATGAGAAGGCAGTGGAAATGCCCAGTTTAAAGAGATGTGACTGGGATTAAATAGGAAGATGGAAGGAGATGCTGCACTGGTTGAATGTGCAAGCTAGTTTGTAAAATGTATTCATTTAGTTAGTGCAAATGTGCTGGTGAACTGGGCTTATGCTCTCTCATGAATGCACTAAAAATTACATAAGGGTGCAAATATATTGGACTGATGTTCTTCCCTGGATCTGGAATAAAGCATGGAAAAAGAAAAGGAACTGAGAAAAATTATTGTTGTCAAAAAACAGCTTCCCTAAGTAGGAAAAGTTACAATTTATTACTGTTTGCACACAGATGCCATATGAAACTGATTTAATTACAGCAAAGTTTTGATCTGCTTCTTGTTTTGGAATTCATATTTCCGTTTGTAGGTTTTCAATTCAAAAGCCTGCCACTCTCTTTTTCAAAGGTGCTGTATCTCATGATTGCACTTAGCGAGGTTTAGTACCCAATTATAAACATTTTCCTTCTGCAAAGGAACACTGATGACGGAGGTATTTGTGTAAGCCAGACAATATGGAACTTGCTCAGGGTCTGCACTAAAATGCTCAGCCAAATGTTTTTGATAGTAAAAGGAACCTTTCTTTTTTTATATGCGTATAATATATGTGCACATATATATTATTATTTGTTTTAATGGGTAGATCACAATGGTGGCTGAGAAATCTTTGTTGTTCCCTTCTCTCCCACCAGCAGCACTCATATCCACGCTGAATAAATCCTTCGACAGCATTCTTTGCTTGTGGCTGTTTGATGTGGTTCCAGCAGCTTCAAACAGGAGGCATCCAAACTGCTGGAAGTTGAAAAGGCTGAAACTCCACCACCACAGGAATCTCGAATGGCTGTGGGGCAGCCTGGCAGCGCCTTGCAGGACCGAAGATGCACACACCCCAAGTCCTTCTGCTCTTCTGCTGTGCAGTGTGGCATCACTTGGAGTGTCTTTCCAAGGGGCTGGGACCACCAGAGAGCCCAGCAGGGTGCTGCCGGAGTGCTGCCAGGGTGCTGCAAGCATCACACAGTGAGCACTGGGAGGGCAGTGGGATTGACTGTCCGGTTGCAGAAGGAAACTGCTGGAACGAACAACAGCAATAGGCATGTCCTGACCCTGGTGAAACGAGTGGTGATATGGAACCAAGGCCTTTGCTTACTGCGCAGTACTAATGCGTACAACTGCAAGAAGTAGTTAGAGAAGGTGAAAGTGATGACAAAGACTCAGGACACCCAGAGCAGGATCACTCAACACTGTTGTGCCCATGAATCAGGTGGTGTCTTGGGAATGTATGGTTTCTATAGGGTTTGTTGTACTTTGGAATTGGTCCCTAATGTCACTAAGCCCAGCAGTTGGCACCCTGGAGATTGTGGACAGGTTCTATCTACTCAGAAGCTGCAGCCAAGAAACAGATGGGTGGCTGGAGAGGACAAGGCCAGCAGAGATGAGCAGCCTGGTGGCCATGAGCACCTTTCCTGGACAGAAGCAATGCTGGCCATGTGTGAGTGCGGCATCTCCTCCTGCAGCAGGACATCCTGAGAAGTCCAACTTGGTGGATGAGCAGGTGGCCGGATACTCCAGCATCAGTGCCATCAGCTCTTCCCAAGCCTTAGGCTGGCCACAGCACACTGCTGTCCCCACAGACCAAAGCTTCCTCTCTGATGGCTGTGAAAATGAAAAGCTGGGATGAATTTGGGTGCAAAGCTGTTAGTGGCTGTAATAACTAACAGGCATTTCAGTGCCAGGGTAAATCAGTAAGTACTGATTGTCCTTCCTGCCAGTAATGCTGTCTGCTTGCAGCTCCCCGGATGGACCCAGCAGGTCTCCCTTCAATAGTTGATTTCTGTCTGCCCAGAGCTTGCTTTCCTTCAGCCTTTGGCTTTCTCCTTGACTTGATCCCCCTTTGATTTCAGGATATGGCTTACATTTTTTAATTTATACTAAGCCAAACTGACTGGATGCTGGATGAGGATGCTGGATATTTCTGAATAGAGTGATTTGGGAGTTTTCAATGAAATGGCTTTTGTAGAAAATGCTGATTTGTCAAAATTCCTCTTTATTTATTTCCCCATAATAACAATGTATTTTTATTTAAATAAAACTGCCAAAAGAAAACAATTCTTGAAAGCCAGCAGGAAACAGCAGACCCTCCCCAGGATATGGAGAATTCAAAGATGAGTGTGAAGAGTGACAGTGGTTTTCTGTTCAT
Source organism: Psilopsiagon aymara (assembly GCA_024733675.1). NCBI lineage: Eukaryota > Metazoa > Chordata > Aves > Psittaciformes > Psittacidae > Psilopsiagon > Psilopsiagon aymara. The sequence goes on along the minus strand of JANRGW010016974.1, from coordinate 29,853 downwards.
CCCAGATCGTCTTTTGTTCCTCGTCCCTTTGCTCCTGAACAGTGGAACCCAGGAAAGTGTGTGAGGTTTGCTACTGCCATTGCTGAACTTTGGTGTGAATAGGCTTTATCTTCCCCTGCTAGCACTCTGTCACCTTTCAAGAGAATAAAAATCCATTCTAACAAGAAAATTTCCAAGTAAGAAACCTCAAATAATTAGAAGAAACCACCACAGAGGTATACAATATCCAGTTGAATACCTTGCTGAAAACTGAATAGATTATGCTTGTTCTATGTGGTTAAACTGGGACATTAATGTTAAAACTGTTAAAAACACAAAATAAATTGTGATTTTCTTCTTTTAAAGCTTGTGGTTCAGTGTTCACACATTCTAGGCTCCAGTTAAATGATTTACTGTTCAGTTTAATGCCTTTCAGCTGTCACTCGCACAGAGAGATCCCTTGAACAATCTGCCAGCACACGAAGGCAACACTTGTCCAGGGTGGAGTTTGGCCAAGACTGGAAAATCCAATGTGCCAAAATAGGCAGGAGCAACCATATTACCCACTGTGACCCACACGTGGTACCCAGAACAGTGAAGGCCACATGGCTGTGACTGTATCTGTAAAAACACTTCATTTGAAATATACTGAGACATTCATCCTGCCATGGGGCTTTTTCAAGTAACTCCCTCTACAGAGGCTTATATGTACAGGCATGTGGCTATTCTTTGTCCTTGGCATGAACTTTGCTCTGCTCCTGATGCCTGAATGGTGTGAATTTTTGAAGTTTTTTTCCCAAAACTCATTCACAATAGCTTTTAAAAATCCCAATTCTCACATAACAAATAGGGTGAGGAGAAACTGAAACTGTTGCTATGGGAAATGTACTTCAACGGCAAGGAAGGAAATATAAAAGCCACAGCTCTTCTGAAATTGTCTATCCAAAGTTTTGACATGGCCTTGAGTTCTTTGCCTTGTCACTAACTGAAGCTGTAACATGCCTTTTACGGGCCAAACACCACTGTATGAGCAGTACGTCGCACCTAGCTGTGACTTCAGTCACTTAAAAGCTTAATCCACCTCCGGAGTAAAACTGCAGAGGGGCATTTAGGAATGTAATATTTACATTAGGATTTGGCCTTAGTTCTGGAATTATCCAGCATTTTATAAGCTTAAGACTAGGATGGACTACTAGACATAAGCTTAAATAGGTGGTCATAGTGTGGAAGGAACCAGATCCTTGTCTTGTCATTTCTACATGAAGCCAAAAAATTCATTTTTAGCTAATAGTGTACTTTTTAGTAGGTCCTTCTTGGTGATGAAGAATCCCCTGCAGTCCCAGGTAAAGTATAACTGTTACTTAATGTACTGTTGATAGTGTTTACCCTGTATCCAGTCTGCTGTTTTGTTAGGTTCAATTTTTCAGCCTCAGTGGGCATTTTTGTAAAAGAGAATTGTTTCTGCAAGTAGCTGAAGACCATGGCTGGACCTTTTAAAGATCTCCTCCCTCTGCTGCTCTGCTGGAGAGCTGGTTGAGCTTATTTATCCAGCAGAAAACTGCTATTATTCTATTGAGGATGGTATGTGGGGAGAAGGAACGACCTCTCTTCTAGTGGCAGGGAGTGATTTGGGCAGCTCAGCCAGTCCTCCTGAGCCATGTTCAAAGTCTCTTGCTCTGCAACATACTTTTCCATGATTCTGAATAGCTTTTGCTGCTTTCTTCTCAATTCTCATAAATTTTCCAAGATCACTTTTGAAATAGGGATACTGGAAGCAGGCTCTTTTTGGTGTGGAACTAGTGCTACACCTCTTTAATAACAACATCTGGTTAAGATCTCTGACTGTCACAAAAATTTACATCAACATCACTGCGAGGTCTTTTCTTGCTCTTTCATGTAAGCAATGATCCAGTACTGTCTGAAAGGGAAGAGAGCCACCGCCAGCTCCTCATTGCTGCTCTTCTCTGCACTTTGATGGGTAACTCAGCTGAGAGAGCTCTACTAAAGTGGGAAAAATTGGCAGGATCAAACAGCTCAAGGTGCACTCGAGCCTGGGGTGCTCTAACACAGCTGACCCACAATGGCCTGAAAGTCAAACAGACCTTCATGTGTTCAGCAGAAGCTGCTTCCAGGCTCCAAATACATCCCATAAAAAAGACAAGAGTTACATTTGTGCTATGAAGCTGTATTTTCAGATCCAAAGCAGTGAGGCAGCAGCTTTATAGTTGCACTCCAGTTGCACAGCAATATTATTTGCCTCTAATAACAACTTCAAAAATACGAAATAATAGTGTTGTATCACTCAATTGTAAATGGCTTGCAAGGTTTTTAAAAGGTTCTTCCCTCCCTTCATTTCAAAGGGACATTCATAACTTGTCTTTACAGACCTTAATTGTGCTGGGTACAATGGACAGAGCATACCTCCCAATCAGCTACATATTTCCTAGTAATTATTCCCTCTCTGTTTTCTGGGATGCTGAAGGGGATACATACAAAAGGAATGGATTTTTCTTGGAAAGGAAGCAGAGTTTAAAAGAGATGTGTGGGTTTGCATTCCTCTTTCCATCAAGATGTTTCGTTCAGCAGATCTTTTTTCTTGAACTCTTCCAGAACAACCTTTGAGATGGATATTACTACAGCATAGTCAGAGCTGTTGCATGAGGATATCTCAAATCCACTTAAAAAGTGAGCTGGAATGAGTCTAAATGTTTAACTACTCTCATGGCTCTTTTTAGATATGTTCTGTACTAAACAGCTCAGCTGTTTTCCTTAGGTGTTTGTGTTACTCGTTTGCTTCAGAGAAGAATGCTTTCTCTCAAGCAGAACAGAATCATCTGAGTGGTCAAAATCTAGTTCAGTCAGAGCAGTAGCCAACAAAATATTTTCTTATTGTCCTCTAAATCCCCAAGGAAACATCACATCCAAGGCATTCTGCTCGCCTCATGGTTGCTGCTCCTCTTGCTTGTGGGTGGTCCACAAGGTGTTCAAAACCATTGTAGTGCTATTGTACTGGCAGGCACAAAGGTGGAGTTAAACACAGTTTTACTGAAGTGTTGAATGGCTCCTCCAAATAGGCCAGAAATAGGGAATTCTAAACAAATGCAATGCTTGTGGATTTTCAATTGCTTGGGGTCTATTTGGCCATTTGTTTGTTTGTTTATTTGAAGATCATAGAATCATAGAATAGTCAGGGTTGGAAAGGACCTTAACATCATCCAGTTCCAACCCACCTCCCATGGGCAGGGACACCTCACACTAAACCATTCCACACAAGGCTCTGTCCAACCCGGCCTTGAACATCGCCAGGGATGGAGCATTCACAACTTCCCTGGACAACCCATTCCAGTGCCTCACCGCCCTAACAGTAAAGAATTTCTTCCTCATATCCAATCTAAACTTCCCCTGTTTCAGTTTGAACCCATCACCCCTTGTCCTATC
>JANRGW010016974.1:0-26336 GCA_024733675.1 Psilopsiagon aymara | reverse complement strand
GGAAGGCTGCTATGAGGTCTCCATGCAGCCTTCTCCAGGCTGAACAGCCCCAACTTTCTCATCCTATCTTCATACGGAAGATGCTCCAGTCCCTGATCATCCTCGTGGCCTCCTCTGGATTTGTTCCAACAGTTCCATGTCCTTTTGATGTTGAGGACACCAGAACTGCACACAATACTCCAAGCGAGGTCTCAGGAGAGCAGAGCAGAGGGGCAGGATCACCTCCCTTGACCTGCTGGTCACACTCCTTTTGATGCAGGATACGGTTAACTTTCTGAGCTGCAATCGCACACTGCAGCCAACTCATGTTCATTTTTACATCTACCAACACCCCCAAGTCCTTCTCTGCAGGGCTGCTCTCAATCTCTTCTCTCCCCAACCTGTAGCTCTGCCTGGGTTTCTCCGACCAGGTGTAGGACCTTGCACTTGGCATGGTTAAACTTCATCAGTTGGCATCAGCCCACCTCACAAGCATGTCAAGGCCTCTCTGGATGGCATTCCTTCCCTCGAAACTGAGTTTTAACTCAAACCAAAGGAAGGGAGTGGCAGTACAGGGGGAAAACCTAAATCACATATTTGATTTAAAGCTGGGACAGCTGGGGTTGCTTGGCATGGATAAGAGAAAGCTCCAAGTAGGCCTTGTGGTCTTCCAATATGTAAAGGGGTCTTAAAAGAAAGGTGGAGAGAAACTTCTTACCAGTGACAGAATGAGGGCAGTGGTTTTAAACTGAAAGAGGGCAGGCTTAGACTGAATACCCTTTTTACAATAAGGGTAGTGAGGCATTGGCACAGATTGTCCCGAGAAGCTGTGGCTGCCCCCTCCCTGGCAGTGTACAAGGCCAGGCTGGACTGGGCTTTGAGCAGCCTGGCCTAATGGAACATGTTCCTGTGCATGGCAGGGGGGTTGGAACGGTATGATCTGCAAAATCCCTTCCAAATCAAACCATTCTGTGATTCTATATTGTATCTGTACCTATAAAAGAGAGAAATGGCAACTTCTTTATGTAATAAAGTGGTTTAAAGAAATGTCTTGAACTGTGCTGAGCATTCAAGTAAGTTTCTTAATAGTGGCACCATCTGGGAGATGTTCTGGTGTGGCAGTCCCTCTCCCGTTAGACCAGGGGAGAGGTGGTACCCACATATCCACAGCAGCCACGCTCTTGCTGGAGGGTGGAAAATGCATTCACCTCCTGCAACCGTTTAGCTTTTCCGTACAAGTGGTCAGTGTGCTACCACCCTCTCAGGTCCATTATACACGGGACATGCACAAGCAGAGACCCAGGAGGAAGGCATCTGAAGACCTGTCACTGTGCTGGGTGGGTTAACAGGGTGGTGCACTCTCTGGAGATGCTGTTGCATGACACACTGGTTCTGTGTTCTGCTTTCAGGCACAGTGGGGTGTGTTGAGCCAAGAGACAGCGTGAAAAGTGTCACTGCAAGTTCAAGCTGGCTCTTGTTCACCCAATGGAATCTACTTGGACTTTAAATAGCTGAAACATGTTTAGGAAGCGAGGCTTCTCTTGCACAGGCCTTTTCCTTCTCCTGGGGTATTTAGGCTTTAATTTTGGCCATACTGACAAACACTTAAATGGTTACAAAGAACAGCAAGCTTTTAAGGAGGTATTTCTCTTTGGTTTCTCTTTCTGGGTACAGTGGGGCCTCATTTACTGCTGCCTGCAGGCAGCCTCACCTCCTCCTCTGCCCAGACTGCCCCCAGGTAGCACCAACAAGGCCAGATACTGAAGCCAGCACCAGCTTTCAGAGCTTCTCTATCACTTTGGGGCACAGGTGCCTAGAAGTAGCTGCTCATCAAGTGTGCCTGACATTTGAGCTTATCCCTATAGACCAGGTTTGAGGAAAGAGATCCCTTCTGCAAAATGTCTGCTTAAAGAACAGAGTGGTCTCTCCTCCCTCCCCAGCCATAAGATCCTTCAAAGATATATCAAGAAAGAAAGTATTTGTGATGATGTTCCTCACAAGCGTCTGAACAGCTTATGAGCTGTGGCTTGGCCAGGCAGGATATATATGCTAAACCCTCTTAGAAATTCACTTTTCTGTGGAAAGATTTGTGCAACAAGGCTGTTCCTGTCCTCTGATGGGCGATGTGGAAAGGGATTAAAATGCAATTTCTGTAACTCATATAAATAATAGAATATGTTGTTCTAAGCCAAAAATACAAAGTAGTTTGCACTGAGGACCATGTGAGCAGTCGTGCTCAGCAGGAGCTGTGTGCTGGGAGCCACGCACATATGGTTGGTCTGTATCTCAGCAGCCGCCCCATCAGAGAGCTGCAAGAGAAAATAAACAACAACTGGGGTTCATTTCACTTCAGATTTTGTTTTTAACTGGATGCTTTTTCATGTAAAGCATCATGTGAGCAAATCTCTGTGGCACGTTTTAGAGATGGAGAGGGCATCACTGGTTTGGCTATGGCCTGGCTAATTGTAGCACCTTGTCACCTCACTGAACATGAAGTCATCCTCACACTGCAAGACCTGCGGGATTTAGAGGGATTCTCTGATATGGATGAGAGCACTTTTGGCTGATGCAGTTTCTCTAGACTTGAGCTGAAATGATTGCAAGGCCCAGAGCTGCTGAGAAACTGTGGCTCTGAGCTATACGTCAACACCTCCAATATAAAGCCATGAGCAGGGCAGGCATCAGAGAAACCCTGGCATAATTTCAGGCCATTTCAGGCAGGTCCTGCACTGCTGCTGCCAGACCTCCCCTTAATATAGAATCATAGAATCATGTAAGAATTTTTTCCATAGAGGGAAAACTTGGTAGAACAGGTGAGGTAGAGCAGTGAGAGGGAGGGAAAGGTAACAAATCTATCCAGCAGAAACAAAGCTGCAGTGTTTGAACTAATAGCACTAGTTCTGGCCAAAGCTTTGAGCCTGGCTTTTGGAGTTTGAATCTTCCAGGCAGCCATTCATCTGGAACCGCTTTGAATTTTTTTCTCTTTATCACTTTTTTTTTTCCTTAATATTGAAGCTGAAGCTGGAAGAACTGGACCATGCATTCAGAACACATGGGGAAAGAGTGTCAGGTCCTAGTACCCAGCGCTGCCTCCCAGTCAGACACACATGAGCATCACCCAGAGTGCATGGCAGTGCCATCGCTCTGCTACCCCAGCAGCAGAGCTGCAGAGCTTGCTTTACAGGCAGTAATGAACTTATCCTCCTGATGCACGCATAGCACAAACAAGAAAAAGACCCACATTCTCTCCAGCTCCCAAAGAGTCAAGTGAGGATGCATTACAAGTGACGTATTTGAAATCAAGTGGCAAAGACAGCGTTAAGGGGATATTAACCTCAACTGTAAGTTACCAAAACCCCCAAGTGCATTGGTTCACTAACGGCAGTGGTACAAAAAAGACTGTTTGCCCTTAGGGTGTCTGTCTCTTTTCTTTCTGTGCCTTATGTATTTATCCTTTGAACTGTTGTGCACACCTGGACATAGCAGGATGCCAATATTAGATATCCAAATTATTGAGCACTATTAGAAGCACTTTGTAAAGCTATGATTTTGTCAGTTGCTTAAGTTGGGATTTCTGGGATACAGTTATAGTGATTTAACCATTTATGTTCTTTTACCAGTTTTCATCATCTCCTAGCTGCTGCTCACAAGTACAACATTTGGCATCTTGCTCTCGCTAACTACAAACTGTACAAACAGGGTTGAAAAGGCAGTTTCTGTCTGACTTACTGTAGTATTTTGACTTGTTACTTTAACTGATTTTCATCGATGGGGCACACATTTGTTTTTCCCTATACATAAGTCCTGTCCAGTGGGAGGGAGTAATAAATTCTGTAGCTCATTTTCTAACGGCAAAATTGCTTCCAACTTTCTACAGGACTTTTTCTGAGGAAATAATGTCTTCTTTTAGCATTGTCAGATATCACAGACTGTAACTTCAAACTTCTCTGCCATGGGGGCCTGCCTCTATACAGGAAACTTTGTGCTCACAAGTGGCATTAAAAGCAAAGTGGTGGAAAATCTGTGTGTAGAAAGTTGATGCTATGTAAGAAAAAGAGTTGTGTTACAGTGTGGACTTTGAGGAACACATCTGCCTTTCATAACCTTTCCAACCATTTTCATCTCACGATTAATGATCTTTCCAAAAGTCAGTGGTGAAACTGAAAACAAAGCAGCAGCATTTAGTGTCTTTGGAACCAGTAGCAGAATAAATGACTCCATAGAAAAGAACCCACTTGCTGGTTTTTAGGAAGTACTTTCTAAGAAGCTGACAGGAGCAGAAAAAGTTCAGCCAAAATATCCGAGCAATTTTAAGTAAGAAATTTCTGTGCTTTTTACTGTAGAGTGTGATCAATCACTGAAGTCAATCTTTGCTGCAGAAAGAGCAAAAAGCTAGCGAATGTGACATACGAGCTTGTACACAGCTCCTGGGGCATCCTCATATTAATCTCGTTCTTTCATCACTTTTTAAGGAAAATCTCAAAAAGCTTCCTCTCAAAAAGTGTCTTCTCCAGTGCCTCGGGCTCCGTTTTCTGTTCTCTTCTGATTTGAAGATGGTGCTTTTGGGAGAGCACTGTCTGAGGGCAGAGGCTGAGCTTCCTCCCTGTCCCACAGCCTGCTTTGCTGGTTGCAGTGAAGGGAAAAGCCCAGCTCTCACTCACAGCTGGTATTTTACCACCATGCTCCAGCCTCCCCCAGCAGGCCATTGAGGTGCCAGGGGTCCCAAAGGAGACAGGAGGGCTGCAGGACCACCACTTTGGAGCCCACCAGCCGTAGCTGTTACACATCCATGCCAAGAAAACTCCTTCTTCAACAAACCTGAGCTGTTTTACTGCCATCCTGAGGAGGGGTATCAGGCAAGCGGCCAAACCACCTTTTAGAGGCTGTTTCTCATTACTGGGGGCCCCTGCCCCTCCTTCCCCAGCTGTGTTTCTCCCTGCACCAGACCAGGAGGGCTGCAGCCGTGTGTGGTGATGGGGGGCTGGTCTCCTGTTGGATCAGGCTTGAGAGGCAGCATCTGCAGTCCCACCACAAGAAGGACAATGTAAAACCAGATCCTTAGGTAGCTGTCCTTCCTTTCTCTGGCCAAAGGAGTCTTTTTATTTAGCCTACGGGTTCACTGACTGAATAAAACCAGCAAGATCAGGTGAATTAACTGGACTTTACTTTTCCTTTGCAACACAGAACCTCTCACTCATTAAGATTAATTGTATACCCCAAAGTATTTGTTATTTGTTTATTTATCTCCCAGATGACACAGTTCTCAGAACCGTATAGCAAGGGGCAGTAATTATTTGTTGGATATCGTTCTTTAGCAATGCCAGAAACCGTTTTCATTGCTTCCCAGCCGCAGTACATTACAAACTGCATGGCCCTTTGCTGTCACAAGAGACAGCACCCAAATCTTCTATAGTCTGAATCAATACCACATGGGAGCATGACCCTTGAAAAGAAAACATCACCAGGGCTGGACTATTACCTACTTGAACAGAGAGGCTCTGAGAAGAATATCCCAGGTACCAGAGATGCCATGAACAGGGCACAGCAGCTTGGCATGGCTGGCTGTCAGTGCAGGGGGGAAAAGGAGGACATGGTGGAGGCCAAATACAGGGAGAGAAACACCTGGTCTTTGCTGCTATTCCCCCCTTTGCAATGGCACAAGAAGATGTTGCTCTTTTGAAATATCATTAAGAGCTGTAGGACTTGAAGCAGAGACAGGGAAACCAACCCCACTATGCCACTGTTTTATGAGGGTGCTCTAGACAAGCCATCGTGCCACCCCAGCACTGATGGGACCACAGCAGGCCACACAAAGGAGTACTCGAAAAACTAAAGCAGCATCTTTATTTTATACATAACCATCAGTATAAAAAGTTTATTACGTAAGAGCTGGTTTGTTTACAATATATTATATTGCTTCAAGCTGATGCAGAAACTTCATACATTATAGTTCTACTTTGTTTGCAATGTATTAAACTGGTTAAACAGCACCACTGTAGTGTAATTTTAATACACATTACTTTGCAAAACTGTGAAGGTCAAAGATAACATTGAATTCATTTGTTCAGTTTTTAAATTAGGCAACATAGTTATTTATTTTCCTTAGGGAAAAGTCTAACTACACAATATCAAAAATGTAAAATTTCTTTTGCCTCAGGCAAATGAAACCTGAAGTTAATGACATGATTCAGGTTAGCATCTTTGAGGTTTTCTGCTTGAAAATTGTTACTTAATTTTTGGAAGATATTTGCAGCTATATAATCAAAAAAAAGTAAGTTTAAATGTAACTGAAGTATTGTACAAAACACCATCCAAAGCACTGACAGAAGAAGCCTATATAATCATGCTATAGAAGTATTTATAAAACTTAAAAGGAATAGTAAATATCAGCTCGGTGATTTATAATGAAGCTAATAAAATTCCAGCTGGCAATCTTAACTGTAATGAACAGCGGTTTAACATTCAATCCATGAGAGGTTAATGAAGGCTATGAACTTTATGTAACACGAACCGTTTCAGATGTTGGAGTTCACCAGATATAATTGGATTCAGGTGGAACATGCCTCTCCTCTGCCCTTTTTGGCGAAGGCGTGTGCTGCCTGTGTTTGCTGCCTGCTGGCCTCAGGGCGCTCAGACCGCTGGCTCCATACCCTGGAAAATTATCCAGTTCAAGAGAAAAGAAACCACAGAAGTGGGCTCGCAACCCACGGCTAATATTTCAAATGGGAACAGTCTCCCCTGTTTGAACAAAGGATTTTGCTGTGCTTTGCACAAGCACTCACCCCTCTCTGTGCCCCCAAGGATGGGCGACATGCTACCAGACGGAAGGATGCTCCTGTCTCACCAGGGAGCCCAGGGGACTATCAGCATGCCCAGGCTGTCACTCAATTCTCAGTTCATGCATGCACAGCCCATGCCAGTTGGGTAAGAGTCATGCTGATCTGCTGAGTCCGGGCTCTAAAGAGGGACATGAGCATCCCCCAGGGGAGAATCTGCACCGGCTACCTAAGCTTGGCCTTGGTTTATGACTGAATACAAAGAGAAAGAACAGCAGTGACAATAAACACCTCGGGGCCAGGGGTGGGGGGGAAGCAGTCTGAAACAGGCTTAGCAGAGCTGCTTTGTTGTGGAAAATGAAAATGAACAATAAAAATGGAATTCAAAGTATTATGTTGTAATTATTTATAGTTTAATTTACCCATCTCATTACTGAAAGCTGATGGAAATTACTTTGAAAAACCAAGTCCCCCATTTGATTTTTTTAACCACTTCTTTTTAAGACAACAGATTTACCAAGGAGCCATTAATTTGATGGAGTATGAAGTAAGTCTCTCAAATTGACTGTAAATCTGCTTTCAAGATCAGGAGATGTTTAGCTTTAGTTGCAAAGAATAACTTGCAGTACATGCACTTAAAATAAGAGTGAATTCTACCCAAATGGTCTATTCTCCATTTCTTTCCTGAATACAGAGAGTTTTGCAGGGCTAAACACAGCAGGACTACCCAAACTCCAAGTAATGAAGGCTGGAAAACCTTGGAGCTGGCAATAATCTGTGACTAGCGACTCCTCATAACAAGGCAGTTATGAGTTTTGGGTTTGTTGCACAGCTAATGACTTTTCTGGGGATGGTCACCCATAGCATGTATTTTTATTCACTTGCTATCTGAGTTTTTTATAAGACGAGTATGACAGGAAGAAAAAGTTCATATGGAACCCATGAATTGAGGTTCACATAAGTTCATTTCCATATAATTTGTTTCTAACCATAATTTACATTAATGTTATTTCTCCTTCAGAGAATGGCACGAATAGTTAACATAAGTCCATTAACTAACAGCACACTAACAGTCCCCAAACCTAATTTTCACAGCAAAATCTATTCCAGTTAGATAATACTAATTTTTAATGAAACAACTATATTTATTCTAACACATTTTAATGAGATAGAAATCACAAGCATTGACAGCATTTAATAAAAACAAACATTCAGTTGATGCTGCCATACAGGTTCACATTTTTTATGGCTAGTTCATGGGTCTTATAGCTGCAAAATCTCGCAACTTTTTTATTATTGACACTTAAACACTAAACACGAATTATTAGCTAACAGCGATGAACATTAATACCTTATAGGAGGATGTACGGAATGGGCCATGAAGATCATAGAATCATAGAATAGTTCGGGTTGGAAAGGACCTTCAGTTCATCCAGTTCCAATCCCCCTGCCATGGGGAGGGACACCTCCCACTAAACCATGCCACACAAGGCTCTGTCCAGCCTGGCCTTGAACGTTGCCAGGGATGGAGCATCCACAACTTCCCTGGGCAACCCATTCCAGTGCCTCTCCACCCTCACAGTAAAGAATTTCTTCCTCATATCCAATCTAAACTTCCCTGTTTCAGTTTGAACCCATTACCCCTTGTCCTCTCACTACAGTCCCTAACAAAGAGTTCCTCCCCAGCATCCCTATAGGGATATATCTCCTATAATGAAATATATATTTCATTATAAAACATGGAATGCTGGAAAGACTCTTGAAGCAGTCATTTCTGAAGCATCACATGTGTAAGATCCCCAATATGGATTCTCAGGATTTGTTTCTCACTTACTTTTATTGCAGTGTCTCCCATGCCAGCCTTCTTTGCACTGGCATTTGTTGGGCTCAACACAGGTACCATACAGACCACAGCTGGGTTCACAGACAGCTGGAAGAAAGCAAGAGAATACACCTGACCTCTCGACATTTCATCCCGAGACAGAGTCACATATTTGCTTTCCCTGCTGTTTCCCGCAATGGGTTGGTCATGGCACAGGCTGGTGCTCTCCCAATAAATCTGTGCCTTTGCACTTAGTGTGTGCAGACCCTCAAAACAGTTCACACCACCTTCACCTGTGAGGTCTGGCTCAGTCTCTGGCTTAGAGAAGCAGATTGAACAGAAGAGCTCAGTGTCCACCAGAACCAGCTGGAGAAGGAAGGTACGTCCCAGTATCCTTCCCACAAAGTGCTCCCACTGGATTTTAACATTGCAATGTAAAATAGAATCATAGAATAGTTAGGGACAGAAAGGACCTTAAAATCATCTAGTTCCAAACCCCCTGCCATGGGCAGGGATGCCTCACACTAAACCACGTCTGGCAAGGCTCTGTCCACCCTGGTCTTGAAGCACTTCTCTCTCACCAGTCTGCTATTACTGAGCTGACACATTGCTGTTTTATACACACTCAGGGTACAAGAGAAAACGTGGGGAGGCTTTAGTAAAAAGATCTTTCTGGTTTCCTAATTCACTTCAGTCTGGTGCATGCTCTATATTGTATGTCCGTAAAGTAAATTCATGAAACACTTTGACAACAATTAGTGCTGACATTTTGTACAAAGATGCTGCCCAGCCAGCTTGATAAGTCCCACAAGGACTAACGGAGCGTCTTTGGTACTTACGCTTTGAACACAGGTCTCCCTGGTAGCCTTTGGAGCACTTGCATTTATTCTTACCAGTGCATTTGCCTCCATTTCGACATGGCTGATGGCATTTACCTAGAAATTGGAAATGTGAAAACAACAGTCTTAGCCGCCTGCACCTCCAGGAGGCAGTGTCTGAGAAGCCTGCCTTGTACCCAAAAAACTCATTGGATGCTGGGTGTAAGGGTGTGCACTATGGATCCATAAGGAAGACTCTGCTGCATGTCTGTCTTTCCAATTTATATGCATTCTTCTGCTTTGAAAATATGTCAATAATTTGACACAGCCAAGCCTGTGTGTCCATGCAGCTTTTGCCTGGATTTGTGCCACCCAGACTCCGACCAGCCAGTATTACCTCGTGTCCTTCTCACACCTTGTGGGAGACACAGCACCGTACAGACTTCATGTTTGCTAAGGGTGAGGTCCATACCCAGGGGACACAAGTAGAAGAAAACCTGGTAGTGTTCAAGAGAGATTTTAAGCAATAAGATGCTCAGGAACTAACAGGTCTGGCTGCTATGTACAGACAATAAACTGTCTGTGGCTGTTAGCGTGTATCACAAGGCTGTGGAGCATCATGATACTGTGGATGGTGCAGCAAGGGCTGTTCAAAACCACAGCTCAGAACCTAAAAGTGCATTAAAAAAGCATGTCCTTCTTTCCTGTTTGCAAAGAACAGAGCATCTTTTGTAACAGTAATTAGTAATTAAATAACTCGAGGACATTTTCAATGATTTTAGTCTGGAAATTACTTTCCCTCACATTCACATTCACACTTTGGCAAAGGAAGAGGCTGGGTCTGGCAGTGCTGCTGTAAGGTTTGTTTGGCCCTGACATGCCTGGGATGGAGGAGGTCCACGCTGGTGGAGGAGATCCACATCAGGTTCCTGCTGGGCCTGACCTGCACCAAGCAGCTTCCTCAGACTTAATGTCAAGTCTCCCATCACCAGACTGTCAATCCCTTGTTAGAATTCATCTGCATTATTGAACTAATTAAATCTTCACTCATCTCTAGGAAGGGCGAGCACAGTGCCCAAGAGCTGGGTCATCCCTGGCCGAGGGAGGCTCAGTGCCACCTCCCAGGACACACCTGGGCAGCCAGAGACTGCACCCTCAGTTTCTTGCCTCCTCAGTGGCCATAAAAATCAGTGCAGATTTTCTCACTGTTGTCCACAGCAAACAAATAGCACTTCCTAAGCTTAGCACTAATATTTACCTGAATCTGTGAGCAAACAAAATCTGGAACCTGGAGCAACAAACTGCGTCCTTTCCTTTATTATTATTTTTTAATAAAGGATGTTAACTAAGACCTGCAAATGATAACTGAAGCATCAACACCAGCTTGCTGTGCTGAAAATCTCAGCAAATGCACTCATCTCACAGACTGCCTCCTTAGGAGCTCAATACCCCAGGCAAAGCTTACACACCTCTCAACCCCAGCAGACTTCTTTGATGCATGTGTGTATCGTCAACATAAAACCCCCATTTGTTCCTAATGCACATAATTGTTCTAATAGCCCTGAAACAAGCTTCATAACCAGCTGATGGAACAAACAGATCTACGGAGAGTTTCTGCAAAAAGCATAATTTTGCCACAGGAGCCCCTGGAGAGGGAAACTTTAAGTGTTCTAATTTGCAAGATTTTGGATCTCATGCACGTAATGACTGAAAGGAGCAATCCTAAGGAAATTCATGAGTTTTCCTAGTTGTTGAAGTAAATCTGGAGAATATGGGTAAAGGGGTGCGATGCTGACTTCCAGAGTTGCATTAGGCAAGCATTTCGCTCAGCACAGCCTGATTAACTTTGGACTAGGATATTTTCACAGAATGAAGGAAAGAGTAATAACTCTCTCTGTTATTGACTGAGAAATAGAAAAAGCAACAAAACAGCTGGTGAAAAATGGAGGAGGAATCCAAAACAAAATAAACCCCTCTGGACTCCAACTGAAACTCTAATTACAGACAATGCATAACTATAGCTAGGAAAAAAATCTGGAAGACTGTGAATGCTCATCAGTATTGTAGACTGGGTCCAGTACATTCCCCAGGGGTCTTAGAGAGTGATTCAACTGTTAGACAAGCACTCTTTAAACAACATTAAAAAAAAACCCAAACAACTTTGTAGTTTTCAGAAGATGGCTTTCTGCCTGTTGAAAGGTTTTCCCCCTTTGTTATTTCAAGACCCCCATGACTGAATATAGCTGGCCCTGGATCTAAGGAAAGAAACCGAGCTATGTTTCCCTTGTGTTTGTAAGCCTCGTTTAGCATTTCTTGCAGCCTTCCACTATTGCGCTGGCACGGATGCAGTGCCTAGAGGTGGAAGCAGCCATCAATCACAGTCTAACAATTGCTGTCTGAGCTTTACAAAAGCCAAGGCAAATGCACAGCTTTCCTTGCTCTCATCAACATCATCCTGGTTCAGCTCTCAGCATAGTGTGATCCTGAGGTTTTTTTTCTTTCTTTCATAGAAGAACTAGTTTAGTGCCTGTATTTTAATTAGTTTGAGTTCACAGGTAAGCCTTCGCAAGAAGCTGAAGTCAGCTGCACATATCCCAAGCAGCAACAGACAAAAATGAGCTTGAGTCCCGCAGACAGATCGGTAATATCAGTTCAAAGAATTCTCCTCAAGAAACCACCACTGACATAACATAGATTCTCAAATTTGAACCAAACCTTATTTATCATCTGAGATGAATGAAAGCTGACTGTTTGGGAACTGGAGAAAGAAACGGGGTTCTGTCAGAGTGTCAAATTTGAACTTGGTGTAAGCAAAGGTGAACTCAGTTAAAATCCACACTGTTATTGCTGATATCTGATCTGAATTTATATCAAAGGACAATCTCAATTAAGTCCTGTTTTGGCTGACAAAGCCTTAAGAGTTTATTTCCATGTGTTTCCAAAGTATCTGATGATACAAATTTCAGAACTGTGAGAAGATCCAGCGTCTTTAATATGTCATGCACATTAAAAATCAGCTCTTAGGTAACCCAGGTCAAATGATGCCCTCTGTGCTTCTGTGAAGATGCTGGGGAACATTGGTGAGGTTATTTGCAGCAGGAGAGGCTCCTTGCACAGTGTCCTGTTAAAAGCTTTAAGCCCCAAAAGAATGGCCTCGAGTATGTTCACAAAATGTTCATACTCCATTCAAGTGTGGGGAATTATAGAATGAATCCAATTTAA
The DNA here is from genome assembly GCA_024733675.1 of Psilopsiagon aymara. NCBI lineage: Eukaryota > Metazoa > Chordata > Aves > Psittaciformes > Psittacidae > Psilopsiagon > Psilopsiagon aymara. The sequence goes on along the minus strand of JANRGW010016974.1, from coordinate 13,719 downwards.
CAGAGCTGTGAGAAAACTCTTCTTTTAGTGAGATCAAATACATGACAGCGCATCTCCCAGGTCTGTTCCAGCCTAACCACATCTCCATAACCCCCAGCTTTACACAGCACACTTAGATCAACCAAGAGCAAAAGTATTTTGAATGCTTTGATGCTAAACTTCTGAAAATAGCAAAACTTTTGATGTTTGTGACACAGATTTGCAAGTTGCCATGTGAATGCAACTTAATATATTACATGAACGTGCTTAGCTCTTACAGTTCAGTCCTTCCTTTGCCCCAAACCCTTTCATTCCCAATTTACAGTAGCCCTTTGACAGATGTGAGCTCAAACCTAATTTGCTGGGCCCAAGTATGAATTTCCAGAACGCTTGAAAATAGCTGCTCCACACAGGCTTGGCACAGCAACACATCTGTCTGCTAGAGAGTATTGCTTGCAAACTTAACACCTTGGGCATTCTCACCAAGCCCAGTTACTAGTAAAAACAAAAAAGGTAATGAAATGGTCTAGCAAAGAGTCACTCATTAGTAGGAAACTCCTTTGGAGGCATGTAGCATCTGACCCTCTGGGGGCCCCAACCTGCCGTGTGAGACCCTCACTGTGAGCCGAGCAGAGGCAGGTTGCATGTCATCATACAGACATTGACACTAGAAGCTGACATAACTGAAAGGAAGCACATGGAGATGCTACTCACTTATTTCACATTGGTCTCCTTCATATCCTGAAGGACAAATGCATTTTCCCAGATAGAAACATGTTCCTCCATTGAAACACGTTGTTGTACAGTTTGCTGAAAGGAATAAACCAGGAATTAACTAAGTCTGTAATCTGAACTCGATCTGACTTAGCCTTAATGTTTTCTACTGTTCATCATAAATAAACATTGAGTATGTTTTAAGAAGTTGTATTAACATCTTTTCATCCGGTTTACAAAGGAAGATTGAAATGTGTTTCTTCCCACATTGTGCTTGACACAGCCACACACACAAGTCAATATAGAAAGAGACACGTGAACGAGACAGCAATAAGACCCTTGAGGACAGATTGAGTTACATCGTTATCAATCCTCGCATGTAAATCTCTTTGAAGGATCAAGCTATTATTGCTATTGAAACTGCCAGTGTCTGACAAAAGGAGCACAATCTAGGACTGTAAGTTAATTCTACAAGAGGATACTTCACTGCAGTTCTTAATCAATGCTCTGACTAGAAAGAAACCTTTGTAAGATTTTGCTGTGTGGTGACATAGATGCAAATGCTGTGTTCCTCACCTGCCAAGTTACTTACATCGTGTTAGACCTGACTTTGCACCAGACAGCTGGGATTCACATTAGTTCTTCAAGACATCGGAAGCATTTCATTTCATTGCACTTTTGAAACATTTTTAAATGTGGCAGAAGCCTCATCAAGGGCTAGATACAAGTCAGAAGGACAATGAGAGCAACAGCCTGTGCAAGCATACCAGAAGGCCTAGGAAGGTTCCTCTTATTTTGCTGGATAATCCACTAGGACCTTTTTCATTTCGTCTTCATATAGTCCTGCACCAATGAATGTTCTCTAATTTGCTCTGCCACGAGCAGGTCAGTTGAATTTCTGCAGGAAACTACTTGGGTTTTTTCATATGTGATAGCTTGGACTGTTCCAAATTACAGTCCTGAGCAACTGATTGCTCCTTCTTATCCCTCCTAAGCCACAATGCCACAAAAAATGAATAGCTGCTCATGTTTTTAATGTCTAGATACAGCAAATTAATGGACTTAATAATCAGTAAAAGTGATTTTACTCCACCAAAACAGAGTTCAAATTGAAATATTCTTTTTACACCCTTAGGCCAGAAGTGTAAGTGAATGTTGCGATAGGTCCCACAGCTTTCAATGGACCAACTAAAGTGATTTACCCTTTAGAGAGACAGTGTATATGGATGCCTGCACACCCAGCTGCAAAAGAACTGCAAATCCCTACATCCTTCCAGCAGCTGCCAGATTGTGCTAGAGCATGCGTTTGAAGAATCACTAAACACTCAAAACCTACTTCATCACTCACCTGGCTTTCCAAAACCCACTACTAAAGGGAAACTGGCACATGTGAATGAGGAAAAGGCTGCTGGATATATGAATCCTGGAGGGGTTTAGGTTTTAGGTGACAGTTACCTTTGTCACAGTTGATGCCATAGAAGCCGGGGGGGCAGATGCAGAGGCCGGGTGTAATGCAAAGCCCACCATTCATGCAGCGAGGAGTACACAGTGCTGAGAAGCAGGAAGAACAGAAAAACATCACTGGTGTGATAGCAACTATCTATGCAAATGCACAGCACATTGACTCCTTAAGCTACGTTTCCTTCTGCTGAATGTAATAAGTCACCTTTCCAACGCACCTTTGTCAGTGGATTAAATCAATTATATCTCTGGTTTGTATTTGGCAATTTGTCTATAGTACTACTAAAAAAGTAAAGACTAAAGTAAGTCATCTCCTAAAGTAAGTCTCTTGCACATTTTAATTCCAAACAGGGGAGAGCAAAGTGCCCACCTGCACTCTCAGGTTATTTGAATTTCCCCAGACCTCTGCCTTCTCTATGGACCTCGTGTCCTCAATATGACTGCACTCTGGTGCAGCAGTTGGTACCTCAGCTCTGCAGAGAAGGCTGTCTCCTTAGAGGCTGCACTCACAAGTGTCAGTAATTCAGTGGGCTTCCCAGGCAGGCTTTACAATGCAAGCTCCCTTCTCACTCTTCATTCCTAAGCATAAGCACAGCTACCTCATTCAGGGTAGGGAAGCCTGCTGTGTGGCCTCATTTGGTGGCCAAACTGCCCTGCATGCTCCCTGTGAACCTTCTTCAGAGCCCCTGTGCTCTGCCAAGACTCTTCTGCAGTTGTGGCCACCCCACAAAGCTCTTCCAGGGAGGCATGTGAAGAAGCAATGTTTCATTTCGTGGTTGCCCTCAATTGGTACATGCAGTGAGGCTGGGTCCATACTAGTCAGTCAACAGCACCCAGTCATGGGGCCAAGTAGTGGCATAGGATAATCCATCTTGTGAAATTGTTGGTGCTGTTCCTGGCATGGCTTTGTCCCCAGCAGACCAGTGGCCATAGGCTCCTCCTACCAGAAAGTCTGAGTTTGGAGAGGAGGTTTTTGGAGAGAAAGATGGTTTATTAAACATATGAATGTAAGCTGTGCTCTGCCAGTTGGCCTCCAGGACAGAGAACAGCCCCTGATTCCTTTGTACTCAATCTTTCAGATGTAGCCAAAGCACCTGGCAGTGGAAGGATGGCAATGAGGGTGGTTCACTTCATGTCAACTCACCCCAGAGATGGTCTGCCACTGGGGGAGGAGAAAGAAGGGACATGAAGGAGAGCTGGTTTCCTCAGCAAGTCACACCATTTTCCTGGCCCTTCACTCTAGGAAATGTCATTTGGGGCTATTAGTCACTAATGGAAGGGAAAAGGAGACTCTTTCCTTCATCTTCCCATCTTCATTGTCAGCCTGCCTGCAAATTAGATCTTATCTCCAAATAAACAAATGCAGAACAACCAAATTTCTGTGCTTTGTTTCCCAGCTATTCCTCATTAGCAGAAGAATTTTATTTAATCTTTATGCCAGATGGGTTCCCTGTGATTAAGGATCACTTCAGTATTGTGCCAGGTTTTGTCAGAAGCAGCCTCTTAGAGAGAAAACATTTTTCTTGTAAGCAACAAGAAAATGTCCAACCATGGGCTTTTTCTATTAGTCCATGGTTGATAATGGTGGATATCTGTGGATTCAAAATGTATGAAATCTTCAGAATAAGCCATTCTTATTTCTTGGAGAGGCTGAAGCGCAGTAGCTACAGTTTTGTTGAGATTATAATAAAGAAGACAGTTAAGAAGATTCTTTTGAAATTACCTTTCTCACAGTGAGGCCCGTAAAATCCATCTGGACATTCACAGACGTGTCTTTCATTGCAAACCCCTCCATTTCTGCATCCTCCTGGACACTCCGCTTCATAAAACACAACAACAAACTGAATTGAATATTATATACTTTAGCTAACAGCCAACTCTCGGTAGGATCAGCATGCTCATTTGACACAACAGTAAAACTATTTGCTGACAGACAGGCAAATACTGACAGAAATGGAAGCTCAGCTGAGATCTCAAGAGAAATTAGGGTGGGTTTTTTCGTTAGTCTACAAATAGAAGTTTCATAACGTGTTCAGACAAATGCACAATGTGCTTGTTGACAGGCTGTGCATTTCCATTGCTCTGCTGTTCCCTAAGTGCACAAGCAATGTGGATGCTCTGCTCCCTTTCTCCTGTCCAGTCCTTTCTCCTCTGTGCAGAAATGAGCAGGCAGCTCAGTGCAGGACTTGCGTCGCTGGTTAGACCTGCCCTCAGTATACAGGACCAGTTTCAATTTCTGCAACCTTAAGAAGTCTGCACTGTACTTGCATTGCAGTAATTACTACACCTGTTATTATCAAGGTGATAAAGTGACGAAATCTGTATTCACATGAAAGAGGCAGCTTCAAGGCTAAATGAAAAAAGACAGAAAGGAAGATAAAAGCATCCCTGCACAATAGTCCTATACCAACATCCAGTTCTTGGTCATATCTGAACAATTGATCAGACACTGGTAAAAGTATTTGACAACACTGGCTGTATTATATAAGGATGAGCACTATTCCTGGGTACCACCACCATCCTCAAAGCACCAGTATCCATCAAACAAGAGGCAAAATGAACAGGACCCTCTGGAACTCCACAAAAATATGATTGCTGGGTTGAAAAACAGTTAGTCAACAATACCTTCTCAGATCTGTCACAGAGAAGAAGGCAGGCAGTAGAGGCTGCCTGCTCCCATTAGAAAAACAACTTAACACCACTAGTGATCAGTGGTACCAGAACCACAGGACAGCTTTAGCAGAGCAGGAATGACCTTCTCATATTGATGCTATGTTGTGTGACACTCTGAGTTACAAGGTTCAGAAACAGACATAGACTAAAATGTTTGAACCCAAACTCAAACCCAGAATCTATTAGAGAAAAATTGGTTGCAATGTGGGCATCACATCTTATTTTTGATTTTCCTTTGGTGTAACAGTGCTGTAAACATATGTGACTGACAACACCTGACAACAGCATCCTTACCCCTTTTCCACTGCCTCATTGGGAAGTGCTGATGTACATCCTGAAGCTGTAAAGATGTACCATTGGTTTACGCTGATCCCCAGCTGAATAATAGCTGAGTTCAAACTGAAGCAGTTATAGCTTTTAAAGTGCATTTATAATAAGTGCCAAGAAATAACAAGATGTCTATAACTTCAGGAGGGTCAGGTTTCCTGGAGCATTTCTGCAGCCCAGAATGATTCTTATTAACTCACATTAATACAGAGGAAAACATAATCCTGGGCTTAAAAAGTTTGAAGCATTTCCCCTTCTAATATGACTCAGGTGACGTATCTGTAGTTAAATACAGATTACACAATAAACTCTTGGTTTTGAAAATTTATCCCATGGTAGATTGGAGCCACAGGAAACAATGGCTGCTACAACTATGCACAGTATTCTGCTGCGCTCACATAATAGGTCTCCCTATTCAATAGGATGTGAAGGGTAAGTCCAAGACTAAGCAAAAGGAAAAAACCCTGATATACTGGTCAGGCGGCTGGATACTGTGTACAGCTGCCAAACAAACAGGAAAGATTGTGGAGGAAAGAGGTGATTTTAAAATGCTCTTCTATCCAAGGCCATAGATATATGAAGCAAAAAGTGTTACTTTGAAAGTTAAGCTGTTTGCAGCAGGACGAACAGTAGTGATGACTTTCTGGTCTTCTTGTGTTCCAACAAGAACTGTACTCCAGGACCCTTTCTGGAAATGCTTTTCTCTTTGTACCCGAAGGCAGAGCTGCTATTCATTACAGGAAATGCATGCTTAAACGCATACCATTTCAAACAGAAAAATAGGAAAACATAATTCTTCTGTGGCCATCTCTTAGCCACAACAAATCCTCTCCTCTCCCACAAAAATGATCCCTCAATCCCCTCACTTCCTCCAGCAAGGGTCCTTCTGGATGGCCAAGAATGACTGGAAACAGTGACCGGGGCCCCAGCAAGAGGAACTGTAGCTCCCCACTACAAACTTCCATCTTTCAGAGGAAGGAAATTCACCCCTACTCTAACACTAACCAGCAAGGACTTTCTCATCCTTCTGACCATCGTCTCCAAACAACTGCAGTGTCCACCCTAGCAGATAGAGGGCAGGAATGGGAGCTATTCCAGCTGAAAGAGATGAGGTGAGAAAACTCCTCCTGTACCCACCTCTAGAGTTTGGAAAATCATTCTTGTATCTCGCAGCTGTCTCCAAGAACAAAGGGCTGGGATAATAATCACCCTCAGCTTTTCTGAGAGGCCATATGATGTCATACTGCTAAAGTGTTAAATATTACATCTCCTATCAGAATGGTATCAACAACAACCAGCATCACAGAAATGTTAACTTCAGTGAATGCTACTACTAAACTGAATTTGGAGCTGTCTCGTTTTAAGCCACATTTTTCCATGATATAGACCTGTAACTCTGCTGTCTCTATTAGACTACCCCAAAGCTATTTCCAAAGTCTATTAAGTTCAGCATCTTTGGACTAAATTGAAAATTAAAAGATAGCAAATGTTTTGTGTTGTATTTACATCAGACACACAACTCCATACTTGAGATCTGATTGCTTGAGCTTCCATTAAATCCTCATTTTTCTTCCTGTTTCTCTGCCCCCTTCTCCTCCACTTTGCCTGGGCTAATTGGCAGCAGCAAGACTTCAGAGGAGACAAGCAGCTTTGCTATTTGGGTGTAGTGAGATTTCAAAGAATAAATAGCTCCTGCTCCCGCTGCTCACAGAGAAGAAATGGAGGACTGGGAACAAAGATTGAATAGAAGAACAAAAATATAACTCTTTGTATGTCAGCCCCATCATGGGTTGATTTGATTCAATTGGACATGACAAGGGATAACTGCCTTATCTTAGATACTGATTTTTCAATTTCCACAGCCACAGCCTCAGTATAAAGTGATAATTATAATTGTTTGTAGTGTATCAAATTAATCAAGAAAGTCATATTACATAGTGTTTATGACTCCTAGATTGGTTGATGAAACAGGTTCTCTCCCTTCCAAGTGAACACTGCAGTAACTTCATGGTGCCCTTCCCCTACCAGCACATCCTCTGTGTGTTTATTGCTTGGTGACTGCATGTATTGAGAACCAACTTCCACCACCTAGCCCGTACCCAACACCAAGAGGTTGTTATCTGAGCTTCACAGAGGGTAAAGCCAACTTCAGCAGAACTTCTCTGATTTAGGATTTTTGCATTTGGTTTGGTTGTGCAAGTTGAGGTTTAAGAAACTGTTGAACTAAGGCACCAAACAGTATTAATTGAAAGCGGTGTCCCCACTACAGCTCCCAGAGGTTCAGTTCTTCAGGTCATGTGCCAGTGCTGGAAATGTTTGTTTTCACAGTACCAGTTTTCCTCCAAGCACCCCAAATCATTTGCTAACAGGTGCTTGATATGTTTCTACCAACTTCCTTGACTTGATGAGCAGTCAACAGAAGAAATACCTCCAACCCAGTTTGATAAGGGAGATGGAGTTGACAGTAAGAAAAGGGGTAGTAAACACATAGTAAATGAGCAACAAACCCACAAAACCAGCCAGAACACCCTGACATTCACCACCATTGCTACCAATTGTGCAACTACTTTACTTCAACTACTTTACTTCCATCTTCTCTAGCTCTTATCCTGAATGAAACATAAGGAAGCTAGGTGACTTGGCCTAACAGTATTCCAGCATGCTCTCTTTAGTGTTACCTTGCTGACAGGTTTTAAAGAAGATGGCATTCTGAGGGGTCTGGAGAATAATATTGCCTTCTGAATTCATTATGATCACGTTCACTTCGAATGCAGCGACCCCGTCTTGCTTTCCAAGGCAAGGAAATCCAACCTGAACAACTTAAAAGAAAATAAGAACAGTACATTTACATGTACTTATCCATCTATATATATATATGTATATAGAAGCACACACTGAAATACTAAAACATATAGATATGTTTGTATTTAAGCTTAGAGTAATGCCATTGATGAAAACCCTTAGAGATATACATATCACCCTATTCATAGGTGGCTCCAGGACTAGAAGTACAGCAGCATGTACAAGAAGTACTTACAGCAGAAGTACGGGAGATGACCCAGTGCTCGTTTACTGACACAACCCCAACAAGCTAAAGCACAGACAGTGATCTTAACACAGGCTTTTGCTTGCAGACAAGACTCATGTGGAAGTATCCAATGATATAACAAAGGAAGGTGGAAGCCTGCATTCAGTTTTCTAAGTTGAGCTGGTCACTTTTAAGTCTAAATTTTGCAGGATTTCATACCACTTCTGCAAAAAACATGGTACTCATTTGGGGAAAAAAGTTACTTTAGATATGTTTTGCTGGTTTGGATATTGCATATAATACTGAAGACAGTGATTTAATAAAAAACTTCCTTCAGAAATTGCAAGCAAGTTGGTACACTTGATAAATAAGATCATGGGCGCAATTGTTTGAAAAGAAGACACAGACAGATCTTGTTAAGCTAGCGATATTTGGAGATCAAGCTTTCCGAGAAAAGTATTCAAACACTTTTGAAATACAGAGAATTTAAGCAAATAGTTAAGGCCAGTAAATCTGGAGTATTTTAATGAGGAAACAAGCAAAATACCTCAGAGCTATGGAATGCTCCGCTGCGATTGTCACAAGTGATCTTAACTAATCTTCAGATGAAATGATTTTATGTCTTTTATTCAAAATTGGCTCTTCCTAGCTGCTTTGTAAGTTACATTCAGCTAATAGAAATTGTTTATTCATTTCTTCTGAAGCTGGCCTGAGATTTCAGAAGCAAATACTAAGGTAACAGCCATGCATTTAATTTGGTTTAAATTGCTTCTTATAAATAATTTTGCAAGTCATAATTTGTCCATTTTTCTTATTTTCTGCCTGGGTATAATGCAGCAAAATTTATTACTTAAACACGTTATGCTTCTGATAAGTCACAGTCTGAAAGATCTGTTGCAGTTTTCATTATAAAACAATTTAATTGTTGAAGTACTTTTACACCGATCTGTCAAAAGACTGCTACAAAAGGCATGTAACTATGTGGTAAGAAGGAAACTTTTACAGTGGATTAAAACCAGACTAAATGCAGGGAAATTCTTAAACTTATAGTAACCTTACTGAGGAAGAGAAGGAGATCAGGGCTTGCATTGGGATATGTGTGACTTAGCTGAGCAAATTGCAATTGGGAGGAAGATGTTGGTGAAGTTTAAGGAGGATGCTATAGTCACATCCAGGCTTTATTGAATTGGTAGCAAATGACTGAACTCACTTGAGATTTGACTGTGGGTTTAAATGCCTAGGGCAAAGACCAGGCATGCGCTTCTTAGGACTAAAGTCCAAGGGGGCAGGTCAGAAAACCCTTATTCCAGCATCCTCATCCTGGAAGCACCCATGTTTTTGGACTTCCCACATATACAGACTCCTTCCCTCATGCAACAGGAGGCAGTGAACTCCTTGCCAAAGGGACTGGAGATACCAGAAGATAATATGGACTCAAGGAGAGCTTGAACAAGTACCAGAAAGAGAGAACTGCAACCCATCTGGGGTTATAAAAAAGACAAATCACTTAAGGCTCATGAAATTCTCCAAGCTGAAGCTAGTCAGAGCTGAGAGGTTTAACAGAAGTAAGTATCACATGCGTTTGTCCTCCTTTTGATCTTCCACAGGTCTTCCTATGGCAACTGTTGCCCGTAAGACAAAGTACTAAAGCACTAAACCCATCCTTGCGCTTTACTGGTGGTAGGCAAATATCCACAACGAAGTTTCAAGAGTCCCTTGATTTTGACAGGACCACTAGGTTCAGCTACCTCTGAGTAAGATATCTATCTGTTAAACCTCATTCTTGTTTCCACTCTCATGTTTAGTACAGCTGTCTTTCCTCTTTTATTCCTCCTTAATTTTCTCTGGTGTAATTTTGGGGGCTGAAATGTTTTCTCAAGGAGTAACTTGCTACTGTTGATTTGTTGCTAAATACAAGCTTGTGACTTTCTTCTGACTTTCATAACTGCATGTCAGAAAAAATGCCGTATCTGTGGAAAAAATTATTTGGTAATGCAATAGATCCAGGCAAACCAGACTGGATTTGTCAGAAGGGTTTTGGGACCAGATAAATTATAGAAATAACTACAAAGTAGCAAGAATTCACTACCTTTCTAGCATCTATTTATCCAAAGCTACTTAGTTTAATTGTGGTCAGCCATCAGGCAGGGGGAAGAAAGCCACCATACTAGTACCTAACTGTTAAACAGGGTACATGCTTCAAATACTGTACATGTACTGATCATCAATTGCTGTTAAACACTGGACTGACTATAATGCCAAACACGATTTAAATACAGCTTATATATACTAAGCGCAATAGGGCACTGCACATGATCCATGTAAGGAAACACCATGAACATGCCCCTATTAGTCCTGGAACTGAGGTACCAGTGTTGCAAGCGAGTAAGTCCTTTTTGGCTTTAATCAGACCTCCCATAATGATGGTTAACAGACCTTCACTGGAATTATGAGGTCTCATCTTCAGCATCCCTGCACTTGTAAATTATGTTCTCCTAAATATAGTCATAAGGGGATCATTTTGGTCTAGCTTTTCTAGATAGTTAAAAAGAAAAATGAGCTTATATTAGAGGATGGAGAGTGCAGAGCCACCCATATATCTCACCTGCTTTATATGGAGATGGAAATAATGCTTAACAAGAACTATGCCTTTGTGACTTTTTAGTTACTTTTAAATGTCTTGTCAATTTATCTGGCTTGCAACCAATCAAATTGCATCAATTGTGGTGCAAATATTATAGGACTCTTCACTGAAATCCATTTTCAATACCACTCACTCAATCCACATGGAATGAAGAGACCAATCATTAATCATTAATGTTAAATTCCAGGTGCGACAGCAGAGAGCTGTGCTGCAATATTACTCAAAGCCACTCTACCACAAGCTGGAAATGGAGGATATTAAACAAAAACTTTCAGAATTTGTGCATTAAGAAAGAAGAAAAGAAAGACTGGTCAAAAAGAAAGACTGTTTGATACACAGTCAAGGCACTGTATATCAGTTCTCCATTTGTAGCCCCATCCTCCTCTTCCATTTCTCATTTCTTTCCCATTTTATCCTACATGGTCTTAGGTTAGCTAAGGCTTCTCATGAAATTATGATCACTAAGACACTACTGTCATCCAGATCACGGAATCATAGAACCATAGCGTGCTTTAGGTTGGAAGGGACCTTAAAGATCACTCAGTTCCAACCCCGCTGCCGTGGGTAGAGACACCTTCCACTAGAACTAGACCAGGTTGCTCAAAGCCCCATCCAGCCTGGCCTTGAACATTGCCAGGGATGGGACATCCACAGCTTCTGTGGCAATCTGTTCCAGCCTTCCACCACCCTCATAATGAAGAATTTCTTCCTAATACCTAACCTAAATCCACCCTCTTTCAGCTCAAATCCATTCCCCCTTGTCCTGTCACTACATGCCCTCGTAAAAAGTCCCTCTCCAGATTTCTTGTAGGCTCCTTTAGGTCCTGGGTGTACATTTCTGCCTTTCTGCCAGAGACTACCATGTATCATCCCTCAATAGATGATGTAAACTGATATTCATCCACTTCAGAGCTAAGTGGACTCAATAACCTCTCACAGAAAGATTTTTGCTTCAGCCAGCTCATTGTGCACTGCGGTGCTTCTGGAACACTCACTTTGGCTTGGGCTCAGATACTGCTGTGGAACTATAACCTCCAGGGAAGGACTAAGAATGCACAACTGAGAGAAAAATGGTAAATGATAATTTCCCAAACTAGAACTTGCCTTTGAGCTGTATGTCCGATGACAAGCGCTGACCTCAACTGAAAGTAAAACATCCACAAACAGCAACCGCTGAGACACAGAATAATTTGATAACTATTCCTTATAGGGATCAAAGATTTTGTTTTCCAGAAGTTGCACAACTGCAGTAACAATATTAATGCACATGAATTTTGGGCAACAATTTTGCACAAGTTTCTGCTGATATATCTACACATAAAAGCTTCATTTGACTTGGCTCAGACAAAATATGCTGCTGTAGTCAGGCAAGGCACTCACAGACTGTTCAGTGTTAAGCACTGTGGCAAGCATTTCTTTAGCAATAAACTTCAGAACTGCAATTCATGATAAAATATGTAGACTTTACTGGATGTGGAATATTTTTTACAGGAACACAATTTATTATATCAATAGCACAAACCTGATGCTTTATGAGGAACTGTTCCAAGCAGAGGGATGTTTATAGTTGGATCAGCCATTATGCCTTTATCCAAGGAGTGCAAAGACAGGAACTCATAGAAGTACTCAGCCTATGACAAAGTAAATGAAAAATCGATGTATATTTTCATTGCATTCACAGAAGGAAGCTATTTAGCATATAAACAACAACAGAATAGTACGCTTTTCATTATGCCTTTCATTGGATTTGTTTTTCTCTGGCAGACAACAAAAAATGTATGAACACCAGGCTAATTCTTAGAGCTGTTTTTTGGGGGCAGAATCCTGCTATACTCACTGGTGAGTCTGCATGACCTGCCTGCTCCATGAGTGCAGTTTAAAGCACCTACCCACATGCATGATGCAACTGCGGCACGACTGTATCCAAGCTTGTTCTTGGTTGATCTGCACACCATTAAATTGTGCCAAGGGTGGAGCTGAGAGCTCTCCTACAGAGTTGGCTTCGTGTCACTTGTTATTAACTGCAACATAAATGATTGGGTTTGATGACCCCTGAAGGTACTGGCATGATTTAAAAACTACTTTCTATTACCTTCATCATACTCCTGATATGTACCTTCATTGTTGCACAGTTTGTAGGCTTTGGTACTTTCTTCCATGGTGCCCTGGCTTCTCTGTTAAGTCATCTGTTCCGTATTTCTTCATAGTTGATGCAAAGTGGCATCATGTCTCTGCAGCGTAGTTGTGCACAACATGTACACTGAGGTCTTATTAAGTCACTGGAGGCTTCCACTACTGTCAATGGCACAACTGTGGGTGCACAGGGCAAGTGGAAATGAAATTCTACTGTAAAGTCTGGCTCCTCATTTACCCTGAAGCAGTTGTAGTAGTTGTACCTGCTGCTCTCAGAAAAACACTTAAGACCTTAGCATGGGCACTGGCAAAAGTCTGTTTTCAACTCACTAGCAGTGGACGGTACTGTTATGTATGCTTTTTAGCTAAAATAGTGAAATAAAGGGAGACTAAAACCAAAATTCTATGAGAACTTTGGGCTGATAAATGGTAGCTAATGTATGTCTACAAGATGGCCATCAGTGTTCTGAGTTAGAAGACTGTCCTTTTTCTCCTTTAATATCCTGGCTCTCTAGTACCAGGAAGACTTGGACTTACTGGAGTGAGACCAGCGAAGGGCCACAAAGACAACTGAGGGACTGGAGTCGGTGATACATAGGGAGAGGCTGAGAAAGCTGGGTGTTCTGGGTTCAGCAGCAGCAGTCATTTTTTCTCCTTCTTAGCAGCTGCTGCACTGCTGCGTTTTTTGACTTTCAGCCTGGGAACAGCGCTGATAACACCGATGGTTTCAGTTGCTGCTCAGTAATGTTTACTCTGACCA
>JANRGW010016972.1:0-22681 GCA_024733675.1 Psilopsiagon aymara | reverse complement strand
TGGGCACCCTGTGCCAGCGCCTCAGCACCCTCACAGGGAAGAGCTTCTGCCCAAGAGCTCATCTCAGTCTCCCCTCCACAGGCTAAAGCCATTCCTCCTTGTCCTATCAACTACATGCACTTGTCAGAAGTCCTTCTCCTGATTTCTTGTAGGCCCTCCTTAGATACTGGAAGACTGTTATAAGGTCAGCCCTGAGCTTTCTCTTCTCCAAGTTGACCGTCACTGGAAAAAGTCTATGAACAAGGATTTCTAAAAGACAGATCCTATTCTTCCCTTCTTCCAGTTCATACTTTTGAAACACATCACAGTAGGAGATTACCTCTTCCTTGGGACAGCTGGGATTGCAATTCCTCACCACCCTTGCTGTTTGGGAATCTTGAAGTGATGGGAAAAAGGGAGCAAGAGTGATACAAAGATGCAGAGCATATAAATCCACACAGATATCCTTTCCATGTTTGGATAGGACAACCATGGCAGCAGCCAGAAGATGGCTACTATGCTGTAGTAATAAGAGTTGGTGTTTGTGGTGTAGGAACCCCCTGAGTTTCTGAATTTCCAGTGCCTGCATGCAGTTATTCACCTATTGGTTCTGTTCAGAAGGTGCTAGCTTGTCGCTGGTTCTTACTAGAAGATCCTGGGAAGATCTCCACACAAAGAGGAGCAGCATCGGGTTATGCTCATAGATAATGCAACAGCAACTACTCAACACCAGACAGCTTTCACACTGCCTGTGCTCTTCCTAGGCTGGAAGGATCATGTCACACACACACCCCCTCCATGAAGCCTGAGAACATGCTCATTTTATGATGCCAAGTGGAGAAAACGTACTAGAAACAATGACAGGACAACAATAAAAGGGACAAAAGTAATCAAGGAGTTAATGTGCAGTAATTAAAGAATGATATTTTAACAGGATTAGAAGTATAGAGGTGCCAGAATTAGCAAAGATGGATCATCTACCTCAACACAGCAGATAAAAATCAGTTTTCAAATCCTGAAGACAGATGATTTTTGGCTTTAACAATAAGCCACAGGATCAAGAACAAGGTTTGTACATGAGGTCCTGGGTACCGCTCTCGCTGCTCCAGGGGAGCACGTTGGGACTTTGGAAGCTTATCTCATAGCAGAGAATTACACTGCTGCAAAATTCCTTCACTCATCAAATCAGAAATCTTAGATTAAGCAAAATAAGTCTTTGAGGAGAATAAATATACTCTCATATGACAAGACTCCAGTAAATCAGCTAGATAGGCAGAGCCATGATAGATGGGGTACAAGAGAAGAGTGAGTTACTGTAGGTAGCATTTGAAATGTCACTCAGATACTGTTCACTGCTAATGTGCCTTCCGGGGTTTGCGAAGTCCTGTTCCATTGGCCTTCAGAGAGCCAGCGGTCAAATTTGCATATAAAAACCTAAATATTCATTCAGGTTTGATCATTCTTTACCTACTGGTAAAAAGCATTTTATTCTTGACTGAACTTTCTGGAAAAGAACTGCTCTTTACAGCATAGCTCAACAGTCCCTCCCTATGCACTGCACAGACTCCTGTGCTGCTTCTAGCATTCCTTATTTCTGGCCCTTAGCCCCTTCCACACTCTTCACAGAGATCCTGGAGCACTCTACATTCCAGTAGACCTGAAAGAAATAAGTTTTTCTATCACAATCTTCTCTTTCATTGACCACCTATTAAACACTATATAGTATCTGATATCAACATCTGGAGTATTCCTTGCTTCATGATGCTCAACAGCCTTACAAGTGGAGCTGGTCTTTGTCTATTATTTCTCTAGCTTGGAACAAGTGGCAGTGGCTGAGAAAGGGAGCAACCAAGATTTTTGGACGAAGGTCTTCACAGTCCCAGAGAACTCCAGGCTGTCACTGAGCACGCGAAATAACTCATAGACGAGTCTGAAGCAGTTTCAGTTATCTACACTGTAATACATGACTGCTCAGTTGAAGAGGGAAGCTTGGAACAACATATGGTACCAATTACTTACATCGTCCAGTAACCAATACTTTTTCTTTTCAGATACAATTTATCTGCATTCTTGAAAGCTCAACTGTCTGCCTCTCTCCTCTCTTGAGGAATACTATCACATGTAGATGCTATTTATATGCTAAGCTAATTATTTCTGCAAACATATTCTTCATGGTAAGTCTATCCTTGTGTCTCATCCAAAAGGTGTCATAATTTGCAACTGTGAAAGATGCCTTGGCACTTTTTGAAAGGTAAATGCAGAGTCTTGGCAGAATTTCACCTCTGGCAATTGCATTCTGACTATCTGTAGTTCTTTTCTAACAAACAGCTGATGAATTCTAACCCAGATGGGACAAGTAGCATATTCCAGGTTCCAGGAAGCTATTAAATCAAAGAACAAACTTAACAATGGGCACTCTAATGATAAGCCTCATTTTCCACGTTGTCTGCTCTGCAGGTATTTTTATGCTCTTCCTCAGCTCCCAAAAACCCATCACAACAATAGCTGGACTCAAGAGAAATCCCAGGAGTAAATCTCTGCAGGCACTCTCTCTTTAAACTGCTGGCCAGAACCCCAGAGAATACCAGTGGTGCATTACAGTTCATTTTCTTCAGCCTTCAGCAGCACTTGGTAGCATTCAGTTACCTCCCATTGAAAAGGTTCCAACCTTCAGCTAAAAAGAAAGTCTCAGAACCACATGGGAAGTAGTGCCAACTACCAGCTTCCAGCAAAGAGATCCAAAGGGAAGCAAAAGTTTGGTGTATTTTGGAATAACGATTTTGGCATCATTTCCCTTTGCACTGTTTTTATTGACATGTTTAAGAGCAAAAGTAAAATAAAATTCTTTGCAAAAGCCAATTACAAAACAGCTTCCTCCAGGAAAAAGCAAAAAACAAAGAAACCAACACACATAGAAATGGCTGCAAAAAGCCCCCAGATGACATAAACATCTTCCTATCCTTGGGTTGTGTCTCAGGGTCTATTAACTATAACCAGTTTGGAAAGGTGTCCAACATGCTATGAAGAGCACTTCTTTAAAAGCAGAAAACCAATGACAGCAGGATAATGAGGTACCATGTTTGTCATACGCCAACGGAACATCCTTGCTCAGTTCATCAATTTCCAAATAAGCCCCAAGCAAGGGAATGCTGCAGTGGTGGCTCACACCGGATCTGAAAAAGGTGTTCAGAATAGCTCATCACTTGTCACCACCCCCCAGGCTGAACACTTGTCACAGTGTCACCTATTGCCACATACTTGGCAATTTATTGCTAGGAGAGTGCAGGATGTTCAATAGCCCTCCTGAAATAATGCTTCTAACTTTTGAAAGCAATTTTCTAGGCCATCTAACTGGGAATGTCACCTTCCAAATGTGAAGCAAATAGCTGCTGCCTTTTCAAGCTCTAACAGAACACAGCTTTCTATAGTAGAGCATTACTTTTCATTAAATCATAAGCAGTGATGGCACAGGCAAAATATGGTATTTTTTCATAGCACATCAATATATGACAAGAATTATGTATTTTCTCTAAATCTAGTTCTGCACACTTTTTCGTTGACTAAAATCAATAGTACTTGGTTTAAACTAGAATGATCTCAGCACATATTTCAAATTAAGATAACACCCAAGAAGTTTAACAGAGCTGTATCAGGGCACACATAAGGCAAAGCTGCTCTGGCCAGCAAGCCTGAATGTCAGGAGATGTGGGCTGGGTACTTATCTCCATTGTGTGTCTCTTCAGATAGGGACATTGTGACATCTCCAACCTATGATATATTTTATTTCCTATTTGTTATTAGCTGCCTGACTGTGCTGTGTATTTAGACAAGTATGGCCCAGCACACCCCCCAGAGCTTTTTCCCTTCAGAGCTATATTATTTATGTGGCATAGCTGAAAATGTCAGCTGGGGGCTGTTGTGTATTGTTCCTTTTCTTGGGTGTGAAAATTGACCATTCTGCTGTTCATCAGGAAGCCAAATGTACCTCTGCTTCTTCTCTCAAGTTTCTGTCTAGGCTGTGGTTACACCACGAGGAAAGCATTCATGAGAGCAGAGGCATGGCTCCAGGAAAAAACTGCAAGGGAGGAGATGGTTCCAGCTAAACAACTGGTTCAAGGCTCTGCAATTAAGTGAGAGAACCCTTAAGCAGGTATGTAAATTTGATGGCTTCTGTGACTAGAAAAACTACAGAAATGTTTAAAAGATGAACTTTAATTAATTTAAAAATGAAATGAAACAAGAGATGATCCATAGCAGCCTTCCAGTACCTGAAGGGAGCCTATAGGGATGCTGGGGAAGGACTCTTCATTAGGGACTGTAGTGATAGGACAAGGGGTAACGGGTTCAAACTGAAACAGGTAAAGTTTAGATTGGATATAAGGAAGAAACTCTTTACTGTGAGGGTGGTGAGGCACTGGAATGGGTTGCCCAGGGAAGTTGTGAATGCTCCATCCCTGGTGATATTCAAGGCCGGGTTGGACAGAGCCTTGGGTGCTATGGTTTAGTGTGAGGTGTCCCTGCCCATGGCAGGGCGGTTGGAACTGGATGAGATTAAGGTCCTTTCCAACCCAAACTATTCTATGATTGTGTGTGATTCTGTGAAGATTTCAGAAAGAGAATGCTGAGCCCAACACAAGATGCAAGCAGCAACACCCCCCTCATTGCAGGGTTCCTGCATAACAGTTACAGGCATAGAAAATACAGCAGATAGATCTCTTCCACTCCCTCCACTGTCTCTGGTACCAGTATAGCAAGAGAAGGACAGGAAGAAGCAGATAGCAGGCAGAGGATTTCCTTACCTGTCACAGAGAATCCCAAGGCAGCTCTTCATTTATAAGAGGAAGTTATGAATTTGTGACCAAAGCACCAACCTACCCCATCAACAGTAAGTACAGCTCAGTGTTGATGGCTTTTAAAATTACTTTTCTACTTACCAACGAAAGGACAATTGCCAGCAGGTCTTGTTCATCTACAGAGACAGAAGCAAAGCTGTCTCCATTTCTCCATAGCAGCATTTGGCTTTAGGAAGGCTCCCCTAGCCACCTTGTGTCTTGATTTCAAGCTGGGAGCACTATGATCCTACAGAGGCACAGTATTTGTAAAGGGGCTAACACTGTCTCTCAGGTTCATCCATCCATTTGGGAGCCTTTTCATTTCTACCAAGAGCATGACTGAAACTCCAGAAGTTCGGAGGTAAAATACTGCTCCCATTAGACAGGCCTCAAAAGCCTCAACTGAAAGAAGACAGTATTAGCCCCCAAATTCTAGCCTCAGAAAGGGGAGGCTGAAGAAATACAAGCACTTTTTGGTAACACAGCATTAATCTTGGAAGGGAGAGCATTCAAAAGACTGAGAACCATCCCAAAACAAATCCTGACCTATATAATATAATAGGTTTTGTTTACTGAGGCATGAGCAGATACTACATCACTGATTTAAGTGAATAGGCTCAGTGCCAAAGCTATCAATGGAAATTTATCTGCTTATGCTGCTGGGAAGTTCTGCTCTTTGCACAGCATTCAGTGAGGTGTAAAATGAGGACTTAATGTTACTTGCTTGGACTCATTTCAAAAGCAATTGCTGCACCTGTTCATACCAACACACACACAGAGCAAATGCTTCTATTTTTCACAGGGCCCAGTACAATAAAACCTGGATTGAAATAATAAAGCTATGATTTATATCCCTACTCTTTTCTTTATTCTTTACTTATCACCTCCTTTCTAAAATGAATTCATTTTCCTAAAGAAAAAATATGATCATATCTGTTTCTGCCTATTCAGACAATAAGCAATTCCTCACATCTTCTCTCCACAGAAATCTTTCTGTACTGCACAACACTGAACATGAGCAACATACCCTGGCTCCCCTGAAGCCATCTCTTCCAAGTATTAAGAGTCCCCATTTCCTGCTTCAAGAATAATGCACAGAAGTCAACTGTATACCCCTTTGACTGCAATAAAACAACAAGAGGCAAAACAACTCTTATTTCTTCCCAGACAAATAGGAATTCTTATCTGCCCAGCCCAGGCAGAGCGAAGTGTTCTCTTCTGTGATTTAGCTCCAAGCCAATCTAAAGCCGTCAGAGTGGACTGGCTCCAAATACACTGTCAGTGTACAGGGACTGTGCGGATGGGGGCCTGGTTCTGTTAAGCAGTGAATATCCACAGCTTCCACAGGGAGCTTATGCTGCTTTGAAGGGAAAGGGCATTTGGCAAAATCCAGCCAATTTTAATAAACAAACAGCACATGATGCCATGAAGCTATGGCAGTAAGGAGAAAAATACTCATCTACCTATGGCTATCATAATTTGGTTTCAGTGATCAGCTTTGAAGCAGCAGAGAAAGCGAGCAACTTGAGTGACATGCATAGGATTGCTTCATTCCTTAAGAACCTTTCTACAAGCCATTTGAACACAGACAAATAAAATCAGCTCACCCACTGCACATGCATGGGCCTGACAACCTCCAGACATTCTTTCCAACCAAGGCCAGGTTGGACAGAACTTGGAGCAACCTGGTCTAGTAGAAGGTGTCCCTGCCCATGGCACGGAGGTGGAACTGGATGAGCTTCCCTCCCAGGCCAAGCCATTCTGGGATTATAGTTTTCCTAAGGGTGTGTGCCATGAGTTTTCATGATGCTCACCACATCTCCAAAGGTGGCACACTGCTCAGAGATCCTGCGAGAAGGACAAGATGTTTCAGGCCCACCAGCTGCTGTGGATAAAGCTTTCCATCAAGGAAGGCAGGATTAATTCTCCTGCCTTTTTTTTTTTTTTTTAATAGAGCAAATAAACTCCAAAGAATGCTCCCTACTTGTGTAAATATTCACCAAAGTACCTCCAACCAGTAGAAGATAGACTACATTAAGAAACCACCAGTTTTAGACTTCCATCATCCCTATCTTCAAGTCATACAACCTTTTACACTGAAAAGGAAGACACCAGCACATGTATCAAACCCAACAGCCTTATGGGGTAACCACACTCAGGGCAAGGCTGGTATATTGTTTAAGGTACCACAGATTTTCCTCGCTTGTCACAATTAAGAATGGCCAGTGCTACTTTGTATATGTTTATAGGCTGGTTTTTCAGGTTTGGTCAGATAAAGGCCATCAGCAAGTCATCACTTACCTCAGCAGGAGACGAAGGGAAACTGAGGAAAGCTGGTTTCTCTTTTGCTGTGGAAGCGCTTTGTACGACTTAGGTGTCAAGTGGTAAAATTAGACAGAGGAGAGTAAAACTTGTCTATTTCTTGCAACTGATAGGGAAAAGCCCCAAAACCTTATTTTGTAAACAATATATGACCTTTCCAATTCATTCACAATAATTGCAGTCAAATACTTCTGTCAAAGATTTTGCAATGTCATTAAAAGAGTACTGACAAAAGATCACCACTGGATTATATTAAATAAGGTGGCAGAATTTTTCCAAAGGAGCCCAAAAGCCATATGTGTACATTTCAGTGGGATTAAGGTGTCTGTCTGTCTTAGACTTCTAAGGAAGAGAAAGAAGTACCCTGACTGATTAATGTCTACTTTGACTCTGAGCTGCTACATTTAATTATGTTTTGGTCTAATGGCTGGCATAGACTAGGAAAGGAAAGATGCAATCCCGTTCCTGCTCTCATCTGCATCTGCCAATCATATCCATAAATAGCGCTATCATTTTTAAGATCCATTGGACCAAATCTTGAGGCCTTTTATTAGCAAAGAAATTTCCATTAATGGAGAGTGCTCCACACACGAAAGCACTCCATACCTTGCATAATTCAGCTGCTGAATATAAACTACTGTTTCTAACTCTTCCAGTATTCAATTTTTGTTATGCATAACATACTTCAGTGCATACAACAGCTCTTTTTAGGGCTTATCATTGCAAGATGACAAAGTGTCAGCTTTAAGCCACCCTTGAAGATTCCCCCTCCCTGTAAAGATGCCAATCTGAGATTCCACAAGCGAAGGCATCTTGGTGTTCCATCACATGTCAGCAGCTATAAACAACAGCCTGGAGGGTGCTTTCCCTCCCTCTCCTATAAACAAAGGAAGTCTTTATTCCTGTAGTAGTAGATCTTTCAAGAAAGCTGTGAATCCTGACTGCTACATGGCAGAGATAACTCTTGCTCCTGCTAAATAGAGTTCCTTAGAAATAAACCGTGATGCTGGAGACATTTATTTGCAAGACAGTTAGACATCCTCAAACAAAACTCATTCTATAGCATATTATGTGTTTCAGATTCCCCTGCACAACCAGCGATGGAATTTCACCTCTGATTTTAAGGAAGCATTCATGGTTATTCAGATAAAAGAGAGAGCCTTGTTTTAAATTGAATTAAGATCATTTCAATTGCTGTTTTAGAACTAAAAATCTGTGGAAGCAGCAGTGACATAAGGTAGCTGGGACGGAATTAATCTTACAAAACCAGTAAATGGAAGCAGCATTCTTTGGTGATACTTACCTGCCCTACAGAACAACAGCGGATTCCACTTTCCTGGTGAAAATCAGGATTCTCCCCCACAACACATCACAGCAGCCATGCTGTCCTCCAGGCAACATTCATTTTAAGCTCCTCACAACCTTATCTAAATGCACAGAACTGCACTGTCCACTACTGTAAGTGCACCAAGGTCAGTGGAGATAGAGCTTCCTGCAAAGATGCCTGGGTTTTCTCATTTGCGCTTCCAAACTCTCTTCCAGCTCCCCAGTTTCCACTACAAGAGCTTCCTGCAGGAACACCAACACTCGTCTCTAGCAGCCATGAACCATCTTTAAGGTAGGTACATCCTGGAGAAAAACTGCTGTACAACTAACATTCCCAGCTAGGGCTACAGAATAAATCGTGTTACGAACACTGGCAGAAGATAAACAGCTACACAATTCCTGCACACATAAACACAGCAAATGCCCTTAAGAAATAACACAGAATGGAGTGTGATCAGCCCAGCCCAGTACAAAAGACAAGTGAAGGTAATGAATCTACAAGTGAAGATAGTGAATCTACAGACAGGCTCACAATGTGTTTCACACAGAAACCATCTCATCATAATAATTGATCTTACAAGTACAGTGGAATGTGTGGCACCCATTTAAACCTTCTTACACCAGCCAATCTCTCCTGAAGTACATGAATACAGCGTTGATGAGCAAAACTCTCTGGAGACAGACATACATTTTGCTTTCAGTCACAAGATAGGTTGATACACATGCCAGATACAAAATGTAATACCACTTGCGCTCCTCCACCTAACCTTATGTTAGTTATTAAACAATTCTTAGGGCCTGTTTTACCCTCACCCCTTTTTTTAAATGGATTCAGCATTCCTCAGTTTTCTGCTCACTTACACTCCTGATCCAGAAGCAAGCAAGAAGTCTGAGGTATTGCAATTTGAGGTTGTTACCTGCTGCTATTCAAAGCTCTTCAGCTGCAAGCTCTAATCTCAGACCTCACATCAAGGGGCCCAGTTCCAAACCCCATTCCTGCTGGGCAAGGCTGATTACTCCGGGCAGACCTGCTTGTTACCATCTAGCTAAAAAGTAACAGACCAAGCTGGATAAAACAGTGCAGGAAGGATAAAAATAACAATAATAATAACATTTCCACAGTTATGCTCCTTGGCCATTCCTTAATCCTAAAGGGTCCATGTAGGAGCAACCACACTTGCAGCACCAAACAGGAATCATTTCAGCACCACTTCTGCCACCGTTGCCAAAAGTCTCCTAGGTGCAGCCGGGCAGGCAGGAAGCTGCTTTCCAAACGGAACACCCAAAGATAATGCTGAATTCTTTTCACTGTGCCCATTTCTTTGTAGTGTTAATTATTTCCATGCCTTTCTACCCACAAGGGAAGTACAAGTGGTGTATGTATGTTTGTGCAATTACAGCTATTTGTCCTCTTTCTGTTCTCCAACAACAGGAAAGCATTTGCTACCAGCTTAGCTGTCCTCAGGCTGTACACTTTTGTCACCCCCGGAAAACTGCCCATAAGTCAGCACACTTCTTTGTTTGCTTTCTGACATGGTTATCAATGTTAGCCCTCATCAGTGTGATTTTTAGGTTGTCTGCATGGAGCAAGGAGGCAGCTTATCTTGACTGTAAACACGTGAATGTGATTAATCCCCACAATACGCTGTGATGAAAAGCTGCAATAGCTTTTGAGGGAGCCTGAACAACATTTCAAGACAACATCTATATAACCTTTAAAGGAAGTTATTCCCCTACCCCTCCATCTCACCTCTAACATGAGGACATCCGTAAATGTAAAAAAAGGATCTGCAGCCACAACACACATGGCTTTTACTTAACAGGTACATGGACACACACACATTCAGCTGCCTTATCTTAAGCACCTCTCGGCAATTCTTTTCTTTAACTGTCTGAAGCAAATCCCAATGTAAGCAGCTCTGTCCTTGCAATGCAATTCTGTTGCAATCTGCTAAAACTTCAAAATTAGCGGTAAAAAGAAAATATAGCAGAAGAAAATCCAATATCTTACAGGATTCACTCAGAAAACACATGTTTGTCAAATCAAATAGCTTTTGTGTTACTCAGAAGAAAAGGCAGCAAGTTCTTATATAAAGAAGAAAAGAACAAACTAAACAGGGTTTCCTTTCTAGTACTGTCAGTACTGGCACAGATGTGATCTGCAAATAATAGTGTGTGGGGTTTTAAATAGACCTAAAAAGAATTACTCAGGAAATCTGTGAAGTTTCTCAAAGGTCCATCTAAGCATTTCCTAAACCATATTTGTCCATTACTAAACTGCTCAGGCTAAGATAGACATACTCTTTTGAAGTGAAAGAAATGCTTTATTAAAACCTTCCCCCACCTCAAAGATTTTGCCTCCATAAACTACTCATTTATTTTTTTTTTGCAATTTGCATAAAGACAGATGTGAAATATAACCCTGAAGCTCGATTTTCAATATAAACCAGTCAAAAGCTATAATAAATTCTGCCAGTCACAGTTCAGCTCTCTTTCATTGCACTGAAACAGATCAAAATGGTCCATATCCTCTCTAAACTGCTTTTGAACATCGTCCTTGAGCACCTCCAATTCTTTATCGTTTATATCAAACCCGATTTCCATTGAGACTCCACTAGTAGTATGTTGTAAATCTGTCAAGTCCCTTGGAGACCCTTGGCAACCACTTTTGTAAATCTAGCACCTCCTTGGAAACTCCTGTTGTGAAAAATCAAAATCAGCCTTATGCTTGGTGGAAATTGATATACTTGGAGTAGATGAATGCAAATATGAGAAAACAATCTTCCTCAGAGTCCTCCAAGCGTTGCTGTGAAGTAGAACCATCAATCTCCTTCTGCAGCTAGCCACAAAGATGCTACCGCTTGTATCTATGCACAGTCAGGCAGTGCAGCTTCCTCATGAAGGCTAAAAGGCTGCTGCGAGCACTTGAAAAGGGAGTTCTGAACCACAAAACACTGACAGTCTCTATTTGGTTGTGTCCAGAAAAACCAGCAAAACCCTTCCTCTGCTTCTTAAGGGACCCAGGGCCTGCTTCACAACTAGCAAAACCTGCTTTTGACCCCTTCAAGTCACTGACCTTTCCAAGGTAAGCATTTAGTTCCCTTTCCTGCTGTTTTCTTCAGGAATATTCATTCTTGCTCCCTTCTCAACTACACATGCTGCTCATTGGAATGTTATTGCATTCAATGCAGCAACCATCTTATATGCCAGAGGTTTTGCAGGCTTAGGGGTTTTGGCAGGATAGGGGAGAGGGCAGCAGCTGCATATCCTATCAGACCTGCCCTCCTAAAATTCCTATTCAGCAACAGGGTGTTAATCATTACTTTATAATCACTTGATTCCTACTGCTTTAGTGCAGTAAACAAGGTAGCTGTACAGAACATTGTGCACAAGATTCTACACAAGACCTCAGCAATCAGCTGCAGCTTTCAGATTCAGTAGAGCTCAGCCAGGAAAGTTCACCTAAAGAATAAGGTGAAAGTCAATGCATTTGGTAACCTGCGTGACTGCCCACAGAATGACAGCACCAGCTTCCCTGGCTTCCACCTGTGTCTGTTATCAAGCCCCTCAAACTCTGCCTCATTTAGAAAAAGCCTAAGTTGAAAAGATATCATCCTATAAACTCAGTCCCTGCTTTTATTGAATTTATTGAACTGACAGCCTCTAGGTGCAATGCAATACGTTTACAAACATCAACATCATAACGCTACAGAGTCAGCATATTCCTGAGCATTCCTCACATGCACTTCAAGCCAGGCTGCTGCATTGAGACATTCATATGTGTGCCCATAGTTAAAACCTGAGTATGCCCATAGTTAAAACCCGAGTACTTCTTCAAAACTGTGACAGTACCAGATAGACAAGGACAAATAAATGACAATCCACAACTGTGCCACTGCTACATGCTCTCCGAGAACAGATGACCACCTTGTGATGGCGACAAGCCATTTCCAGCTGGCTGCACCACATAGGCCAAAACCAAAGTTACAATTGACATTTAGCTCCAGACTGCTCACTTTGTCCTAGCTGAAGCACTTCCTAACCCAAGCAATCATCTTGAACAGCATCAAAAGACAGCAGGAGCAAAACTGACAGTAGGAAAACAGAAGAACTGAAGAGTATATACACACACATTATATATACATTCACAAGCACACGTGTGTATGATCTGTGTCTATTTATGTGTATACATAGGCAAGCACATGCAAGCATAACTTGAGCCCTGGGCACCCGGCGGAAGGTCCCACTGACACAACAGTCAAACATGAAATGACCACAGGGCACAAGAAGCACTGCTCAAACTGGGTTCAGCGGGAAGAACTCAGCCAAACTGGTGGATAACTGACAGCACTGCCATTGCGTTTGACTCAGGTGGGTGTCTCACTAATATCCAAGGGAATGCCTAACGCCAAGTTGAGCTCATTTACTAAATTCAACATATATTTTGTTTTAAAAAAGAGTGAGGATTTCCCACAAGAATTTTACACAATCCCAGGAAATGTTAAAGGGCTACAAAAGAAAAGACATACTGATGGCTTTAAGCATATCAGAGTGCAGTGCCACTAGTCCCTTATTAGGTTTAGGTGGTCTAAAATGTTACTGTCTCTACCTGACAAAGCAGGCACCTCAGATGATGTCTCAGTTGGTCTTGACTATACATTAAAAAACCAAAGCCAGAACTCCAGAGAAGCTAATCCTGTTGTTTGAACTGGCAATAAACCCAAGTAACTCAGCTGGGATGCAGTGGTAGGATCTAACACCAGAAATAGGAAATAGTAGTCAAGAATAAACAGAATGAATATCTGAGCACCACATTTGAGATTACCCACACAAATGAACAAAGTCACATAACCCTGCAAATAATGCCCAGGGGGCAAAACAGCCTCACATTTCTATGTCCTCTCTGATGCATTTTTGACCAATAATACCTCTCCCTCGAGAGAAGTATCTTCTTAGAGCAAACACAGAAAACCTCACTAACAGTTCCTAAAGTTCTGATACTTTTAAGGTAGACTTAGACAACCCACAGAAATTCAGACAGCATGAGGTAGGTATGAAACAACATGCACAATCTCCAAAAAGCTTGTAAGATCAGTAATTCCACAGTATCTGCTTTACCACAAGTTTTCCAGCCAGAGACCTTGCAGTAAGTCTTAGGCGTCAACAGCATGGGGTTGCTTTGCTGTTGAGGTGTGGGACTTTCAATAGTTGCCAGAGTCTTGTGTTCTGACACAAACTCCTCATAGTGAAGAGATCTCAAAGCAGAGTATGAGCCTTTCCTGAAATCACAAGCTAGGATTCACCTGCAATGAAGCAGTGCTTCTCTAAGTAGACCACTGACAAACCTTTGTTGGTTTATGCTGGTGAGGATCTGGGCTATTGGGACAATAATTAGACTTCCTCTGCTGTTATTCCAGGATGCAGAAAAATCTGGCTGCAAATTACAGCAAACCAGTCCTGCTCCATTCATTTTCATGCAAGACTGCAGACAACTGTAGCAGCCCACTAGTGCCATGTTACCCTGGCAGATGTTGCCATTCTCATAGCTGTGATTTTCACACATTTAAAGGAAAAAGGAGCCCAATCTCTAAAAAAACAGAACAGTGTGGTTCTGCTCACAAAGAATTCTCCCCAGATTAAGGCCTGCGTGTTCCACCTCTTCCAAGCCTGGTGAAACGGCCAACGCTGCACCCATCCTGTTGCCTGTCAGTGACTGTGATATTCCTTAATTGCAATATTTTGCGCAGTTCTGAGGCTGATTAGGTTCATCCTCACCAAGCTGGTACAAAAATGAACTTTTCAGGGGCATACCAACAACAGCAATGAAGAGGTACACTGTGGAACTGTGGTACCGTGCAGCCATCCAGGTGACAAGCCACCATACGAAACATTAGAAAGATGAAATTTCTGTTTCCTAAGGCCTTCCTTCTATTGTCACTCTTAACTCAGGGCACTCACTCGTAATGCCTCAGTTCCAATACTCCATTAACTCACAGTAACACAACAGCTAGAACACCAGCAGCTCAATAGGGAAAGGCTGTGGACCTAACAATACTCTCAAGCAGCTCTGACCCCTTTTTCTCCCCTTCCATGCAAAAGTCAACTCCTCTCACACTAACAAAATCCCTCTGGATTTAGCCCAGCTGATAAGCTTCTCTCACTTGTGAGGTGAAACACAAAGCACAAAGTTTATGAGGAATTCAAGAACTCTTGCAATCAATATGCAGCACAGATCTCTGCACTACAGCAGTTACATTATCTTGTGTGGCACATGCACTGTTCCCATGGCAACCAGCATCCTTCATCCAACTCCATTATTACGGCTATTTGAGGCTTTCAGAATCTCTGGTGTCCAAGCCATGGCTCAGAGCTACTTTGTGCTAATAAGCCTCAAGAACAGATACAAGAAAAGGGGAAAATACAGAAAACTGGGTTTTGCTCCTGTATAAGCATCATGGAAAGCAAGAGGTGGCATGGGAAATACAATTCAATCAGCTAAGGGGAAGTGACTCTTATATAACTGCCTTCATTAAGAGAGACGAACATAGTGCACATTCACCACAGCTTTTGCACTCCAGCACAGTTAACAGTCACCTCAGCCAGTTTGCTGATGAAGAACGACTTTGTATTAGCTATGAGGAAACAAAAATCTTACTGCATATCTATTGTAGTATTGATTTCTCCATCGCTGATATCAAATATATCTTGATCTCTTAAAAAGGCTGAGTTTGTAACTAGCTGCAGAACTGTTCAAGAAGATGATTTGACTGTGACCTTTTTACCATGCCCGATGTTTAAACTTTAAAGGGTGATTATCAGAACCTATAATCTTCATAGTATAAGCTATATTTGGTTTATATAAATTGTCCCCAGATACATTAAGTAAGCTTTTTCTATCAATATCACCACTTTTTTTTTTGCTAACATTTAAGCATTTCCACATCAAAGCACTACAGCAACTTCATTATGCTTTGCACGGCTTAATACAAAGTTTCTCTTAGTCACCAACTAGGGAATTTCAGGCAGAAAATAAATAACCTAATTTATTAAAGCGACCCTTGACAAATCATCCCTAAGTTGCTAGCTAGAGGTTTTATCCCTGCGCAGCACACATGGGTCAGTAGGAACACAAACGCTTTGAAGTTGGAGGGTTTGAAGGCTCTTAAAAAGAAATGCTAGAATAAAGAAGGCACCACACTAGAAAATGCCCTTACAATTGCCAGAGGAGACTGACAGGCTGCTGCATCCAGCTGATCTTTAGCTACACCTAAGCTTCGCTGTGCTCAGCACCTGTTCAGAAAGAGCAGTGATTCTTTAAGTGGCTTGAACACCATCTATCCTCAGCTACACTGGCCACATTCAGCATCAGGTCAGGTGTACCCATTGCTGCTGAAGGCAGGCAAGGTCAAAAGCAAGGTCAGTCTTCAGAATAGATCTGTTGGAGAGATGAGAGAAAGCAGTTGATGCCATTCTCACAACACCCTGATCATTCACAGAGCATTCAGGCATCCAGATCAACAAAGCCAGTTTCACAGAGCCCCTGTGAGCAGATGGAACCACAGGGCTCAGGAGGCTCACTGAAGGAAGAGCTTTTTTCCCCCTTCCATTGCCACCACACTCCAGTTCCAGAGCAAGCACTGCATCCCACACTAGCACCCAGGAGGGTCCCAGCAGGTCCTGTTCTTTCACGCTGGAGAGCAGTGGTGCGGGAAAGAGTAGCCAACATTCCACTTGGGGTATGATTTTCAAACATAGGTGATACAGATTCAAATATTAGGTTTTATAGAAAAAAAAGAAGAAAAAAAGATTTAAAAAATCCCACCCCTTCTACTACCGGTAAATGAATGTGCTACGCATTGAGGAAAGGCAAATAGAGCACTACTTGCTCACAGCTCCTGCATCACCAGGGGTCCATGGTGCTCTTTGCCCCCTGGAAGCCTCCTGACCTGCCCATGCCCTCACTTGCTGCTGCAACCCACTGTTGCATCAACTCCGTGCCTTGGGATCAGTCTCCAGGCTGACTGCCTGTCCAAACAGGTCAACTCACTCCAGGACAGGGAATAAAGCATGATTACTATCTGAGAACACAGCTTCTGTAAGATGTAAGTGTCTTTACATCTGAGGTTAAGACATGCTGCTATTCAGCTCTGGAACAGATTGTGAATTCTGCTCGTGTTTGACAGCTAGTGAAATCAATAGAATTAAATTCAAGTCATTTTTACTACTTAAGCCCACAAAGAAGCTTAACATACTTAATCATATAGCTTTCTGCTATTAAATAGCTTGCAAGAGGAAGAGGAATGAAATTTTCCATCTACATCTTCCCTTTGGAACCTGCATAACAAGTTTGCACCTCTAATTTCCATGCTTGTGATACTGAAAACCTCTGGTTTTGCAGAGAAGATACAGAGGGATGACCCAGGAATGCTTAAAATGCTCTTCCCTTTTTGCGTCCTTCGACCCAGGGATGGCTGCTTATGTCCAGTTCAAATGCAGGTCTGGTATCACCCTGCTCTATGTGACCAGCAAAGGATGTTAAGACAGGACTGCTAGGTGAAGCAAACCAGTAGATGCAGCTGAGGAAGATGACATTGTGTTACCCTGAAACCCATCTGCTAAGCTAGAGAGGATTTGTCACACAAAAGCAGCAAGATCCTTGAGGAGTGATATTCTTTCAGAAATATTAAAACCCTGTGCAAATAATCCCACTTAATTTTAATTTCGGAAGGTTAGATAGTCCTCAGAATTTTCTGTAATTGCACATTCCTCAGAATAGACTCCTTGGGTTGCTCTGTAATCAAATCATAATTAAAGCATCTGTGTCATTTTATCTATCCCTTCCTGCTATTTACAGAAGGCAACAAAGATGCAGCATGCAAAATTTCCAGCATCAAGGCTCATCATCAGAGCAATAATAGGGATTTGTGCTAGTGTGACTGTCTGAGTGTCTCCTTGGGCTTTCATTAGCCTTTAAAAACAACTGAGGAAGAGAAGAATACTAAACAGTGCCCCCCTTGTTGTATCCACAACTGGAGGCCATGTTTTATCCCTGTAACACTTGTTTTTTAAACAGCTGCCTCATTTCATCTCAGCTTCACAGAGAAAAGCATTAGAGTGGGGAAAGAGCTGTTGCAGTCTGAAATTAAGAGGTACGTTCAATAGCAGCACCACCTCGACAGAGAAAAATCTCTGAGCACTGTGTCAGTTATCAGACTGAGTCCCCGCTCCATTTCAAACAACAAAAGAACAACCAGCAAGCAACTCAGCTCCCCTGAGCTGTAGCACGGGACACCAAATTAACTAGTTCTAGGGCTCAGACTGGTGAAGAGCTGAGAGAATTACCTGCAAGGGAAAGGCACAGGGTACCTTCCACTGCCCCACTCCCCTCCAACACACAGTGCTCAAACTGATGAAAACACTGAGCAAACTTGTCTGGGAAAAGTTGGTATCTTGAGTTTAGTTTTATACATTTTACTTCAGAGAGAGGGAAAAGCAAAATGCAGAATTTCTGGCACAAGCAGAATTCAAGCTCAGACTGGGATAATTTTCTTTGGAATTTTGGGTTTGTATTAAAAGGAAAACATTGATCCATTACTGAAAACAGATACCTTCCACAAAAAAAAACGTTGTGATGTATTCATTCACCACCAACAGGACTTTTTCTTATTGCTTTCTAAATTTCAGTTTTGTTACACAATTTTGTAAGGCTATGGAATGAATCTCAGCTATGCAGGCATTGTTCACTAAGCATTTGATAGCAGCTCTATTCTGAAGTACTGATTTTTCACTGTGTACTTTTCGTTATAACATCATTCTCATTAACCTTTGAAATAATTGTTATTTTACACAGAAAAGATTCCGTTTACACAAAGATTATTCAAAGACTGAGCTTCAGCCTAAAATCGGTATTAAGTTTGCTAGCAACATATTACAGCTTTTAAAACAAGGATCAAAACTGGAATAAAATAAAAATTTTACCAGCTTAAGAAAAAAAGAAAAATCACACAATTATTCTTAAATAACTTCTATTTTTGGATGATGAAGTATTTCAGAAATGATTTTGAGGGGAAAAGTGATTTTTGAACAATCAATACCTGAACATGCTTGATTTAAGTCTGAAATAGAAAGCCTTTTAATACCTAACTGAGTGTTGGCTAAGGGTGTGGAAGGCCCACATCTGAATTTGGTATTATTTCTTCGAGTGGGTTTCTTTGTTCTTATTGGGTTTTTTGCTGGTGATTTGTTGTTTTATTTTAAAGAGACAATAGTAGCACACCAGTATCCCTATAGAGGAGACAAACAGACGACTTGTGAGACACCAAAGTAATCACTTACTGCCCTGCATCAGTTACAGCTGAAGTCAAAGGACTTGTGCTGTTAGAGCATGCGGTTTCCCTGTAACCCATGGAGTCTGTCACCGAACTGTCATTAACACAATACAAAGCAGAATTATTGTCAAGAGTGGCATTTTCTGCACGTTGGAGTCCGACTAGAGCAGCAACATGGAGACATCGGAATGTCAATGTAAATGTCCGGGCTCTGTTTCCCTGGGAGGAAGCCAAGGCAGGACCTTTCAAGCTGGCATTGTTCCAGCAACACTCATGTGAGTGGCAGCAGCATTTAGTCCTTGGTTTGCAGATTACATCAACTCTATTGTGGACATGGTCAGCATCTCCTGTGCGCACAAGCTTGCATGTTGGCCAGATCTTGAACAACTACAATTGTTGCAAAACACATTCATGTGAAAATTAGAAAACCAATAAAGAGGTTTTTTGGAGAGTAGCAGTTCGTTGTTCACGTTACACTGTGTGACTTCGCTTCTTCAAATGCCTGTGTAATGGTACATATACAAACGGTATTTTTTAAAGATGTTACTTCCTAGTACCTGAGGGACCAAACCCTGTCTGCATTCTGCAAATAGCAAAGAAGATCCAGATGTAGACCAATCTACCTATTGGGTTACCTTCCAGCCTGACTGAACGGAGCACATTGCAGATATCCAGCTGCTGGTGTTGCCCTTATAAAAAGCAAAAAATATATATATTAAAAAATATCTAATAATCCATTTGGTATGTCATTCTATTCTCACACAAAGCTTGTGATAAAAGCAGAAGCTGGAGCTGAAACACTGGCTGTCCTCCTACAGTCAAAGGACACGGTTCCGGAAGCAGGGGCACAAAATATCTGTCACTAAAAGCAATGAAGCCAGTCAATTGTGGGGGTTTTAAGCCAGATATGAGATAATTCACACAGAGTCTGAATATAGTTTAGTCTTGAGGTAAATAACAAATTTCACTACATTTCTTATTGCTGTTTGTGCAACAAAGACTTCATCACCTTGTCTGTTGCTTCACTGAGCTACTGCAGCAACTGACCTCGCTTTTTAAGCAAGATCTGTTATGGCTGTGAAAGCATTCGCTGCCTTTCTCCACTTGGCCAAGTCGCCTGTTCGAAGAAGTCAGGACTGCGGCATCAACCTTCCATCACAAGCATTCAGACAGGCTCTGAGGTGCGCTGCTTTCTGCATTTTATGTAACCAAATGTGTCATCCTATTAAAAGCACAACCATGCAAATATCACAGATGACCATCTAACATGCAGTTGAAAGGCACAGATATACCCCCAAGTCCAAATTCATTTTTCATTTCCAACATTCAAGGCAAGCATGAGTTAGAAGAAATCATGGTAAGCAGCAAATCCTAAGATAACTTGAAAAGAAATTGTCACCAAGGATTCTCTTCAGAGATAACATTTTTTTTCCAAATCACTCGTTCGTAGTTGAGTCATCCCAGAGAGCATCTAAAGCTTGTGGAAATTCGTCACTGCATATAGCACAATGAGGGCAGAATTCTTGCAGATTATTTACAATTTTCCTTTTTGCATCTGTGGCTTGAATTGCACTTATTGCACTTACACAGTGAACAGATTCGAATACACAGTTAAAAATATCTTCCTCCACCACCTTCCTACTTGTTCCCTGTTCAATTACTATTCTCTTACACCTAATAGTGCCATCAGTGCTGCAGTACTTTATCAGTAATAGAAGCATCACATCAGCAGTCAGTATCTTCAGTAAATACATTACCCATCAACTCCTCCACCTCAACAACCCTTTCCTTTTGAAATGCATTTTAGCAGCCCGTGATATGCATGGCTCAAGTGAGATTGGTGTATGCAGCCTCCGAATGCTACTAGACTTGGCTTTCAACTTTACCAAACAAAACTACGCGTTCAATAAAGCAAACATGACAATTGCTTCATTCCTCCCTTTTCCACATGCATATGAAACAGTAAGATTTAGGCACCTAAAATACACACAGCCCTATCCTAGAATATTTCAACTCACTGGTATGAAGTGATTCATGATCATAGAACAACTATTTATCATGAAAACAACTGCCAAAAATTTTTGTTCACTCACACTCATATGAGCACATACAATACAAAATAAACTGTAAAAATCTAGCAGCCCATGCTGACCACCACCAAATGACATCATTTGCACCTTCTACCTCAGAAGAAACAAAACCCATTATTTTCTTATACATACCATAAACTCTAAAAAATTAGAGGAGTTCCCAATGATGTCAGCGTTGACATTAAAATGCTTCAAACTTACCAATGGCTAAATTATGCTGCCTATTAGAAAAAAAGTAAGTAATGAAACACCGAGCTGTCAATGCTTAACAAAATATCAACATGGCCATTTCTGACAAGAGATCATCCATTTAACATTAGCATTAAAATTCATTTTGCCAACTGAACGAAGGTATCAGCATATGTTTTCTCTGCTTCCCCTGCCCCACCTAAAGTATTTAGGTTCACACACATTAAGTGGCTTGATCCTCAAGAGCGCTGAAGTGTCTTTGAAATTCGTCACTTTTGCACCTCCAGGCAAATTTAGTAACTCCAGGTTTTAAATCACTGCCCTTCATACCTAGATCTCCACGTTTAAAACATAAGCTGCCAAGTTGCTCAGATTTTGGAGAAGCCAGGATCAGCCACTGCCCCTTTAATGTTCCACCTCATCTCCAAAAGGAATGTCTTTTTACTAGAGCTCAGTGTGATTCACTGGAATTTGCCAGGCAGGTCAGGAAATCCCCTGAAGCAGAGGAAGAATATTAAAGAGATGGGACATGTATATCAAATCTCATTACTGTTCTCTTATGAGAATCAATCAAGTGAAAGGACACGATGATGTCATTATGACATCATTTACTTTGGGATTAGAAATTCATAGCTACTTAGCAACTGAAGCTGTCCAACACGTAAGTGAGAGATCCAGTGGAAGATGTTATCACCTGACCCACTTACTGCAAGAGAAACATTTGTCAATTCTTGCTTCAAGAATTTTTAAGACATACCAGAACTTAAGAGCCCCACCGTGTCAAGCACAGAATATCAGAAATACGGCATTCTCTGCCTTTTTTATGAACATTCAGGCATAATTTCTACCCCATGAACAGCCAATACCCAAGGTCCCATCTTCCTTTTCACCTTCTCCTAGAACGAAACCCTAAAAATGCCGAAAGAAAAAGCTTGTGCTAAACAGACTTTGTTATGTTAAGAACTACGATCTCCATCAGAAACTCAGACCTCATACAGTTAAGGAACTCCAACACAGCTGTGTGAAAAGCGGAGCGTAGAAAGCAGTTTTCTTTTCAATAAGCTGAAAACATCCAGCCGAGATGCTGCAGGATCTGACAGAAATTCCAACGAAAACACAAACTAAAGAGCTTTGTGCATGAAAAGAGAATTGGTCACGCTACTTCTGAGGCTATTTCTGGGATCTGAAAAGGGTTTGATGCCCGGAATCTATGCTTGACCTGATTTCCTTTAAAGTTCACTCCCCTCTGCTGAAAACACAGTTTAGACGAGTTCTAAAGCAAAGATAAGACGTGAACCGAAAGCATAACTACATCTTTAAATCCATTCTCAATCACCTACAAACAGCACTGGCTTGGCACTTGAGGTTTTCAAACCCGTGCTCTGCTACCAGCTCAGAGTACGAGCAACACATTCAGCATCAAACGAAAGGAAACAAAACACTCCATCTTCTGGAAATAACTTTTATTAGAACGAGCCTGGGTGAGATTTCCAATGCATCGAAATAACTCCTCTGAGGGCGATGCAGGGCGCCGAAGGACGCCTCTGAGCTGCACCTTGTGAGACCCGGTGCTGTGCTGCAAGGCTGACACCCAAAACTGGTAATCACTGACTCG
>JANRGW010016966.1:0-21227 GCA_024733675.1 Psilopsiagon aymara | reverse complement strand
GTTCTGGTGTCCTCAACATAAAAAGGACATGGAACTGTTGGAACAAGTCCAGAGGAGGCCATGAGGATGATCAGGGGCCTGAAGCACCTCCTGTGTGAAGATAGGATGAGAAAGTTGGGGCTGTTCAGCCTGGAGAAGAGAAGACTATGTGAAGACCTCATAGCAGCCTTCCAGTATCTGAAGGGGGCCTATAGGGATGCTGGGGAGGGACTGTTCATTAAAGACTGTAGTGATAGGACAAGGGGTAACGGGTTCAAACTTAAACAGGGGAAGTTTAGAATGGATATGAGGAAGAAGTTCTTTACGGTAAGGGTGGTGAGGCACTGGAATGGGTTGCCCAGGGAAGCTGCGAATGCTCCATCCCTGGCGGTGTTCAAGGCCAGGCTGGACAGAGCCTTGGGTGGCATGGTTTAGTGTGAGGTGTCCCTGCCCCTGGCAGGGGGGTTGGAACTAGATGATCTTAAGGCCCTTTCCAGCCCTAACTATTCTATGATTCTATGATTTATTTTGTTCGAGCTGAATAGTCTCTCCTAGTGGAAAAGGTGTTCTGTCCTCAAAGTATTTTTGCATCTCTTCTGTATAATTCTCCTACTTTACAAGGCAAGGTAACCACGTGGCACATGATTCAAGCTACTGCCTGCCTTCTGGAGATCCAGTCAGTGCCCCCAACCATCCTGTTTGGTTCTCAGTGCCTTTATATCTACCAAGTCTTTTTTGAAGTTGTTTGAGCCTTCAGCTGTCATTATCAGATGTTCTTCTTCAGCAGTGCATTCAATCCTATCTTGGAGCCTTTGCTGTCCATGTGTGAATATACAGATGGGCTGGATGCAGATGTGCTTATGACATCGCTTGGCCTAGAATATGGGCGGTATTGTTGGTACCTTTAGTAACTTGGCATTTGTCTTTTTGTTGAAACTGTATTTTTTACTGTTAGCACTCATTTCTAAATGCCATCTGATTCTTAGCACTCTGTTACTGCTAAATTCACCAATTTGTTTTCAAAGCTCTTGTAATGAACACTTGTCATAATGAAACTTCAGACCTAGGTAGGAAGCCTCCGTAAATTCCTCCTGAGTGGCCATTGATTAAAATACCTTCCTGCTTTTCTGCAGTGAATTTCTCTTTCTTAGGTTCACATATTGCACCTGGATCATCAGAGGTTTTCGTTAGAAGCAGAGAGTATTTGAATTTGGAATTCCAGTATTTGGAAAAGGCTTTACTTGTTCTTTCAGCCATAGGAACAGGAATGAGGATTTACACTGGGCAACAATAGAAACAGGCAAAGGCCACAGAGCAGACAACTCAGACACAGTGGAGGAATATTTCCTTTCATTTTCTGCCTTGACTGGAGAATTTTAGTTATAGACCATATTCAACAACAGTTCAGATTTCCTTATCCATGTGCATGATGCACAGTTGAGGAACTAGAGACAAATTAAATTACACTTTTAGGTGGTTTCTGCCAAGAAAGGTGGCCACAGGGTTACAGGATTTGGAGGTTCCAGTATCTGAAGGGGGCCTACAATGATACCAGAGAGGGACTCTTCATCAGCGACTGTAGTGATGGGACAAGAGGTGATGGGTTCAGACTTAAACAGGGGAAGTTCAAGTTAGACATAAGGAAGAAGTTCTTTACTGTGAAGCACTGGAACAGATTACCCAAAGAAGTGGTAAATGCTCCATCCCTAACAGTATTCAAGGTGGGGTTGGACAGAGCCTTGGGCAACATGGTCAAGGGATAGGCATCTCTGCCCATGGCAGGGGATTGGAACAGGATGATCTTAGGCTCCTTTGCAACACAAACCATTCTCTGATTCTCTGAAAATGTGCATTTATTTAATTTTCTTTTGAATCTCTGTCTAGGTGAAGAGCAAGTGTGCATCTCTGAGAGGAGACGGGCCCTGTCGAGGATCTTCTATGGCCCTGCTGGGTACATCAGTCAGCCCAATTTGTTTTCTACACGAGATATGCAGACAGGAAAAATAGCTGGGTTCTCAAGACCCTGCCCTCCCTCCTTCAAGGAGCTGTTTCTGGACTCAGGATTGTCATCCCCTATTGCAAAAAACCCATATGCCAGCCAGATTCCTGGGCTAGAAACCACTCTTGGCGAAGCCATCGCGGGGATGTTCCCATCAAGAGAACTGGCTCAAGTAGCGCTGCAGTTTACCACCAACCCAAAGCGTTTCCAAGAGAACCTCTTTGGAGGAAGGTTCTTGAAGAATTTGATTCAGTTTAACTTCACAGGGGCACTTGGCACTAGTGGGAAGTACAGCATTAGCCAGTTTTTCCCAGAGGAAGAGGTGGCAGAGAGGGATAATGGCCAAGGCCTGGAATCAGCTGAGGCTTTGAAGGTATCAAAGGGGAGCTCCATACTGAGTAAACCTCTTGTAGATAACTTTGGCCGCACAGTAATTCTACAGGACAATCAGAATATGCTTAAATTCCTTTCCTCTGTTCTGGAACTACCAGAGTTCTTCACTTTTCTGAAAGAAGTAATTTCTGTCCCCAAAAGCGTTGCTGAAGATTTAGGTGAAGTAGTGAAACTAGCACTTGGATCTGAAGACTGTAGTGAGGAGCCAAAGGACCTCTTTGTTCCAACATGCACCAAGGACGGGAGGTATGAGGAAGTTCAGTGCTATGCAGGAGAGTGCTGGTGTTTGGACACTTCAGGTAAGGAAATTCCAGGCTCAAGATCTCAAGGCAAACGTCCAAGGTGTCCCAGTGATTGTGAGACACAAAGGAGAAACCTGCAAAACTTGAAGCAAAGCCTGCCTGCAGGATCAGATCTTTTTATTCCCTCTTGTACGGAGGATGGCGACTTTCTTCCACTCCAGTGTTATGGGACGAATTGCTTCTGTGTTGATTTGAATGGCAAGACTATTCCAGGAATAAAGGGAAAAACTGGAAAGACGATGCAGTGTAAGTCCTAGGGACTGGGAATTAAAAGATGCTTCTTTATTGCGCTGGAATTTCACAATTCTTCGTATCTGATTATATCTGGATATATATATGGATGATGTATGCAAACAGTATTGTCCACTAACAATGGGACAAGCAAATCAGGTTGCAGGGGAATAGTGGGAAATACAGTGTATGTAAACGTTGATATCCGAAGTCTTAAAGATGGTTCCCTCTTCTTTCAGTCCATAGGGTAGCCACATGCAAAGCAGAGGAGCCTGAGGTCTTGCCTTGTTAATGAGCATGTCTTTGGCATATGTCTCCACCTAAGTGCATAATTAGTGTGTACAACATCAATGATCCCTATTAGTGTGTACAACATCAATGATCCCTATTAGTGTGTACAACATCAGTGATCCCTGGAGCATCTGTATAACTGAATGTGACCCATGGTGGATGAAAAAGCCTTTCCTTACTTGTGCGGCCAGGTCACCTGGGCATGGCCACTGGCTCACCTTTGTCCTGAGAACTGAAGAGCTTCAGTGCCTTAAATCATGACCCTTTTTTAGTCATTTAGCTCAAGGATATATCTTCAACTTGGTATGATGTTGGAGCCCAAGCACAAGAGAGAGTTTCAATCAGCTTCTTATAAACGTCATGCAGTAAGGCCAGAGAAGTGAGCTACAAATTACTTTAGACATGAAGTTGGCATCACACCTTGCTTACCGACTGTGAACTGCCTTTTCTTGCCCTTCTATTACTGTAATACAAAGGAAGAAGGAAGCAGATAGGCTGGGTATGTTTGTCTTTCAAGTTTCTGTGAACTGAAAATGACACTTGAACGGGGAGAACAGAACAGGAGCTTACTTCTTGTTTTGGAAGGAATAGAAGATTATCCAGCAGATGACAGTGGTACATTGTGAAGGAGCTCGTTTGAGTAGCAGTTTGCAGAATTAGTGGGGTATTTAACACAATGATGTGAATTGGTAGGGGATTTATATCCAGCAACCCATCTGTAGTGCAGTCAAAAATAAACAGGTTCATAATTCTCTTGTGCTCAAAAGGAGATCAGCTCCTGTGTTTTGCTAGGTTTGTGGAGCTCCTTGGTGACAAAATGTAATTTGGCTCTGGAGATGGCAGAAAAGGCTTTGAGAACAAACTCATTCCAGCATTTTGAGGGATGGTGTTTTTGTATTCAGCTGCAATATTCAGTAGGGAATAGGAAGAGAAGATAACAGAATCGGAAAATTCTGGTTGGGTCCAAGGGGAAATAAAATCGGTATTATCCTGCTATACAGACGGTTGCTCTTGCAGGGATTGTTGAATAAGAAGTAATTACTGGATTACCAAGTGTATCTGAAAATAACTTGTGCATGTGAACAAATTCAAGAGGCTTTTAGTGGCATCAAGCAACTGTCACCCCCACTAAGAACTACAGGCACTTAAAATGATCAGATATTTTTATCTATATGCCTCTTTCAGTGCTCACATGTCTTGGGAAATCTTACCGTGGTTCAGCATGAGCGCTTTGATAGCATTACCCCTCTTAGTAACAGACTAGAAATGTTGTTAGTATAGATAAGTGACCGAGTTTTAGTGTTTACAGTACTAGGGGGCAAGGGGTACTGTATATCTTCAGTGCACTCTTAAGACACGCTGTGCATGTTTTTCCTTTCCCCAGGCCCAAGTGCTTGCCAAGTAACAGCTGGTGAGGAGTTTCTAAAGGCTGTGAGGCTCCTGTTGTCAGATCCAAGTGCTCTGTCTCAGCCCTACAGTGTTTACCTCCCTCAGTGTGATGCTGAGGGTGCCTGGAGGCAAGTGCAGTGCAGTGGTCCTCCTGAGCAAGCCTTTGAGTGGTACGACAGATGGATTGCAGAGAACAATGAAGGCAAAAGCTTGCCCATTGCTGATCTACTGAGCATCATAACTGGATATAAAGAGGCATCTTCCAAAGGCTTCTCAGCTTTTGTTAAAGCTTTGTATGAGGCTGGACACCAGAATGTCTTCCCAGCATTCACCACGTATTCCTCTTTCACCAAGCTCCCACCTGAAGTGCTGGAAGGAAACTTGACCTATGCATCTGAGAACATTTTACTGGATCCATATATATTCTGGCAGCTTCTGAATGAGCAGCTGACCTATTACCCAGGGTCCTACACTGATTTCAGTGCTCCATTAAGCCACTTTGACCTTCGTGTCTGTTGGTGTGTTGATAGCAAAGGGGAAGAGCTGCAAGGAACAAAGGCAGAAGTGAACCAGGTCCCAGCATGTAAGTAACAGAATTTAAGTAGCAGGGTTTCTGGTCTTTGCTTTTGTGCCACAAGAAGAAAGTCCTTTCAGTTGCTGTGAAGTAGAAGACTTGTCAGAAAGATCGTTAATGCTTCCATTGCCATTGGCCACCAGATGTGGGGAGGTGCTCATTTTGGGTAAATTAAGTGGTCTCTCAGCTTAGGGAATAAGGAGGAATAAAGTTCCATATCAAGTTTGTGTAGACTTTATAATTTGGACATACAATGCTTTTGTGGAAGATACTTCTCCAGATGGCCGAGGAGAATTTAAAGTTAGAAACTTTAGCGTGTGAAGAGTCCTATGGAGAATTCAGGACTACCCTGTGATGTAAATGGCTTTCATTGTGCAATTCAAAACAAAGTGATTGCAGAAGGAAATGGAAGATGCTAATTAAAAGACCGGTTAGTTTTTGCATCAAAGCACACATCTTTATTGGATTCAGATGAAAACCATTAATATACATTTTAATCCTATAGGTCCTGGTATATGTGAAGGTGTCAAGCAAGAAGCCATGAAATTTATGGAAGAGGCAGAGCAGCTCATCCTGGCGTCAAACCGCTCCCACTTCGCTTTTGGAGAGAGCTTCCTGATGGCAAAGGGAATACAGCTCACAGACAGGGACCTCCTACGTTCTGCTCGGCCCTACGAGTCGGAGGTGGTGGTCTCTGAAAAGCTGTTATCAGGCAGTGACTATGCTCTCCAGCTGGCTGCACAGTCAGGTAGGGAGAGATGAGAGCTTAATTAAATGGATTAATGCCCAGAATCTGTGCAAAATCACTCTGTGTCAAATGTAATTTTGCTGAAAACAGGTGCAACTCAGCAGGCATAATTAATAAGTGTAATTAACCTGCCAACCCAAGAGCTGATTTCAGCTGCCTTATATGTCTGACATGATGAGTATGTACGATCTGGACACTTACCAGCCTTTATGTACTTGCAGGGTTGTTGATTTGCCTTTTGAAGTACAGGGAACATTCAGCTGTTTGCAAACGTGCATTGAAAATGCCTTGTATTGGCCACTAATAGCTTTCTTTTACTTTTGCAGTCTTGCATTTCTACTGGAGGAATCACTTTGTTTTGAAAGGTTCTGCTGGGGAAGCAATGCAGCTGGGATTTCTTCCTTACATCCCACAGTGTGATGGCCTGGGGTACTGGGAGCCAGCACAGTGCTATGAGAGCACAGGTGAATAATTGCCAACAAGATAGTTTGGCCTGTTTGAACAAAGAAAAGCTGAGCTGAATTCTAATAGAACAGGTGGAAAGCCTGTATTCTTGTAGCCAAACTAAGGGGAGGTGAAGTAGTCTACAAGCTGGATGGAAAATTGACTGGATTGAGGGACTCAAATGGCAGCATATTTGGGCTCAAAAATCAGCATTCAGTTGCTTAGTGCTAATAGTGTTCCTCAGGGATCAGTTCAGGGGCTGATATTGCTTAATGCCCTCATTAATGACCAGGACAATGAGATAGAGCACACTCTCAGCAAGTTTGTGTGTCATGCACTGCAGGATAGGGATGCAGTGAAAGAATCTTACCAAAGCTGCTACATTTCCATTCTCACCACTGCTCTCAGGTGTTCTGCATAGCAGAGTGAACTGTGCCTTACTGACCACTTTCTTTCGTGCTGCAGAGGATGAAAATCTTGCCAGTATGCAACAAAGCAGTATGACATCTAAAATAAAGCTGCCTTTCTTCCCTGGCCAGGTCACTGCTGGTGTGTGGATGAGAGAGGACGCTACGTCTCGGATTCCTTGGTCTCACGCTCAGCAGAACTTCCTAAATGTCAGTTGCTTTTTGATTCCTAAATATTTGATTTTACCTGCTCATACAGATTCTAATATTAATCCACAATTCTAATATGATACACGCACATGAAGCAATGCTGGTTTCGAACCATTGCAAGAAGGGAAAAAGGAATTTTATGTTTTGCTAATTCATTTAATTTCATTCTGTGTGATTCTGGCTTGGACAATTGTAAGTGTGGTAAGAGGACAGGGGGTAATGGGTTCAAACTGAAACAAGGTAGATTTAGATTAGGTATGAAGAAGAAATTCTTTACTGTGAGGGTGGTGAGGCACTGGCACAGGTTGCCCAGAGAGCCTGTGGCTGCCCCATCCCTGGCAGTGTTCAAGGCCTGCTTGGATGGGGCTTGGGGTAACCTAGTCTAGTGGAAGGTGTTCCTGCCCCTGAAGGGGTTGGAACTGGATGACTTTAAAGTCCCTTCCAACCCAAACCAGTTTTGGATTCTATGATTTGAGAATAGATCCTCTACTGTTGGTGATCCTCTTTGTGCAGCAGGATGGGTCCAGATCTTCAACCAGATATCTCCAGAGGTATCGACCATCCTGTGATTCTGTGGTTATCAAACACCAATCAGGAATTCGCTGTCTGATGCTGTAGTAGAGCTTAATGGATATGTGCAAAGGAGTTTGGGATGTGCCCCTTTCTCTAGCTTAGGTTTGAGAACTTGGTTCTATTTAGCATTCATGTATGTTTTCTCTCTTACAGGCCAGACATCATGTCAGCGATCTCGAACCAACGCCTTCATTTCCAGCTGGAGACAGAGTGGTTCAAAGCTGGGTGCCTCTACAGCTGATCTATTCATCCCTTACTGCCTTGAGGTGACTTAACCTGACTAAGGGAGGAAGAAACAAAGCCTCCCCAGTTTTGCTTAAACCATGCCAAAGGCTTGTACAGTTTCAGTCTATGCCACTTAAGCATCCCTTAGTGCATTCCTATTAAACTGAAAGAAAAGGGTAAACCAAAGCTAACAATGGGCAATGCCCTGCACAAGGCAAAATTTAAATAGCTTTGAGATGAAGACTGGGCACAGAAAGCTCTGTCTCTGCTTGTGTTTCCCTCCTACAGATTGGCTTTGCCTAGTCCTTTTGTAGGGCTATGCTTAAAAGCTGCAACTTATTTGATTGGCATTTGGGAAGCTCTTTTTTTCTGAGCTGTGAGAGAATGTCAGGATGAGAGGGAGTTGAATGCAGGTATCCTTAAACAGGGTCTGTGATGCT
The DNA here is from genome assembly GCA_024733675.1 of Psilopsiagon aymara. NCBI lineage: Eukaryota > Metazoa > Chordata > Aves > Psittaciformes > Psittacidae > Psilopsiagon > Psilopsiagon aymara. The sequence goes on along the minus strand of JANRGW010016966.1, from coordinate 13,022 downwards.
CTCAAAACATGACAGTGAGCAGGAGAGAACCCTGAGATGGGCCGGGAACAGACATTTCAAAGCAAAGTTGTACCAAAGCAAGAACTTCATCTTCATGGGCTTTCAGTCTGTATACTGCTTCTCTCAGGATCTACTCTGTATATCAAATTAGGTAGACTGCATTTTAGTATTTTGTGTTTCATTTCAACATGTTGTATTGGTGAAAAAATAGAATCAAATATTTTAACCAACCTTTGGGGTATACATTTTGGCATGTCTGTACTAATGTACATGTTATTGATTCTTTGTAGACAGGAGAATATGCTGTGCTACAGAGATCCGACACGGATATTTGGTGTGTAGATCCTGTGTCAGGAGAAGTATTTCAGCGTGGCAGCAAAGATTTGGATGGCAATCCAGAGTGTGAGTAATGCTTTACCCACAGCCAGTGACGCTATTGGCAGTGCCTAGTGCTTTGCAGCATATGTACTTTTCAGGATGATGCCTGGGAAACACAGGGCTCACAGTTTAACTGCTGGTGATAAGGTACATATGAGCACTGAAACAGTATCTCAGAATAATTATCCTTTATTAACATCAGAAATAAACCAGTGAAACAAAGTGATGGACAGGGTTCTAGGCATTTTTTACCTTCCATTTCTTACCACCATAGAAAACTCTTTGTGCTTGTGGATGAGTTTTCTGAGGCAGTGAATCCTGAACTGTGGGAACTGGGCCATGTGCAGCCACTGAGATCATTTTACATGGTCCACAACTTCTTCATGGAATGTAATTAGATCTATTATACCTTTTTATTGTCTTCAAATAAAGACAGTGAAATTTTGAGGTCTTATAGAAGGTGGTTTGACCAAGAAGTTAAAGGGTCTCTTTTTCAAGATTTGAGGTGCTCTACTGGCCCTGCTCTTTCGAACAGTACAGTCAACCCAAGAGTCTGCAGTGCTCCTGTGCTTGTTTCTCCAGTTCTGTAGTGATTTTCTCCTGCCATCTCCCAGATAAAATATGGGAGAGTTGTCTGTTGGCTTCAGGCAAACCTTCTCCCAGAGCATCTCTATCAGTAAATAATTATTCAGGAGAGGCTAGTGAGTTAGATAGTACTTTCATCTGACCCAGCAGGTCTGCTCTTCTTCTTGTATATGGGTTGATGATAGAAGTCCATGAGGACATGCATCAGTGATAAGTAACTGCATGTTCACTGGGGAATTGGTTGTATAGTGGTTTGTTACGCAGGTTTAAAAGCTTATTCTGATGATTGCAGATGAACAAAATCAGTAAGAACCAACTTTGTCTCAAGTTTGGATTGAATTTTTTGGATCTTCTTGTCAGGGGTGGTTCTGCACGCTCATGTCCCTGTTTTGTTCGTGGGAGACCATAAATGTTGCTTGTTTGTGGTTGGGTACTTTTTCCAGTTTTAAAGGGATTTTTTTGTCTACCTTAAAATGTAAATGTTCATATTATTGCATTTAAAATGAACTTGATCAAAAACTCTTACTGAAAAGATTCACTTGATTTTTTTAAATTTTAAATATCATAATCTAAATGATGCATTATCCAATTTGTGACAAAAAATGATGTAAATGTGAAATAAATATCAGTAGTTTTTCAACTTTTATTGATGCAAACCCATATAACTTACTCTTTAATAAAAATGCGTTTTTCTAGTGGAGGTAAAATTCCCTGTTTCTGTAATGAGTGAAATAATTGATGGTTTAGTGATCATTCGTTTTTCTTCCTTCTAATAAAACAGGCTGAAAGCACTGCTGTTACAGTCTCTAACACAGCTGGTTGTCTTCAGTTCTGTACCTTGCAATAAATTTCTCTCTTCAAAGGTCCTAGTTTCTGTACTATGCTGAGGTCCAAAGCTGGTTTGCGAGAAGCTGGCAAGGGCTACATCCCCCAGTGTGAAGGGGACAAGGGGGCATTCTCAACCATGCAGTGCAGCCAGGATCAAGAGAGCTGCTGGTGTGTCTTTGACAATGGAGAAGAAGCGCCAGGGACACGAGTAAACAGAGGAAGACCTGAATGTGCAAGTGAGTTCCTGCTTCAGGCACATTGCTTCTGAGCAAATCCAGGTCTGGAATTTGACCAGATCCTCTCTTTGTTTTCCAGTATTTAGTAGTATTTAATCTTACTTAGTTTATAATCTTAACCTTAGTTAAGACCTTTATAGAGACTCTTGCTCAAGCAGTATACTTCTCTTTTTTATCTTCTCTTTATATATCTGATATAACTTTAGATATAACTTATATCTGAAGTTATAACAGATTTCAGGCCTACCTGAGCCTGATGTCGTTTTGTCCAAATGCTTTGTATAGTGAGAAGCTATAAAACTTAGCTATAAGTCAATCTGGACAGCCTGCTGCAAACTCGAATCTGTTCTAGCCTGATCTGGCTCTGGGATTAAAAGCCATTCAGCTGACTAAAATAACATCTGAAAAATGTATGGTTCTGCCATTCCTACTCTTGGCTTGTGACCAGAGTTGTGAAAAGGATGTGCCAAAACACTACATATTCACAGCATATTTCCTACATAACCAGAGCTGTGGAGCACTGGGATTCAGTCATGGTTTCCAGTGAGATGTCCAAGTGGGAGACATTTGGATGAATTTAATTTGCAATGGCTTTTATGTGTCTTCCCATCACTAAAGTGAAGCAAAACAAATTAAACTTTTTACAAGGCTATGCTCCGAAGTGAATAATTAGTGCAAGCTAGAGATGTGAAAAGAAAACCTTGAACTGTTGTCTGCAGGACATTACTATTTCCATACTTCTTTTCATTGTTTATTGGTTATTTTGTGGTTTGTTTTTTTTTATGAGAGCTGTTTATAGATTAAGCAAGACAAGACTGCATGATAAGAGATTGCTTTGGTTTCCTCTTGCGATTCTGCTATACAAAGAGCAACACAGGCTCCCCAACCAAACACCTGATTGTGTCAGCCCAGCTGGCTGGAAGGCATTTTAACCAATTAGATGGCTCCTCAGCCAACTTTGAAGCCACCACCAATATAATCTTCTTTGAACTCTCTTGCACCAAAGGAGATAGATAGAACGCATTTTACTGGAAACCAGAAGGAGACCCCAGAGTTGTATCTGCCCCATGGCCCAACTGAGCTCTGAGAGATGAGCTGCAGAATGAGGATGGTGTACCCCTGTGGTCTCATACAGGTTTCTATCTCTTCAGAGAAGCAGAGCTGATCAGTCTAACAAGTACAGTGCTGCTGCCATCCTTCTTCCAGGTTGTGGTCTGGTATGTCTGTGGGACATGGGCTGGGTGATACTAATTTTGTCTGGACCAGCTGGAAGTACTCAGTGCGAAACCCAGCCCTCAGCAGCATGTATTGATGTTCCCATAGACTCTGAAGGTGAACAAGGAAAATTAGAAGCGTTTCAAGTGGGGCAGAGAAAAGTCAGAACTAGTTGTATTTAAGTCCTTGATACCTCCTTATCTCCATGAAAGCCTATCTTCTGGATTTCCCCCTTCATTCCAGGGGACTTTATGGAATATGTTCCAAGGAGGGTGTAGGTGTACCCCGAGATATGCCTTTAAGCTGGTTTTACATTTTTGGTGCATATCTGATGTTTGTTGGGATCCTGTACTTTTTCTGGAGGAAATAGTGACGGAATGATTAATGACCTTTCTTTTTGAAAGACCAAACTGAGAAAGACTGGCTTTGAAAATACAGAGGAAACCTGACTTTACTGAGAACTGTTTGTTATTTTTTGCCTAGAAATACTATTGAAATGATCTTTAATGATTTTCCTGGATTTTGAAATAGCAATGGAACTTTTTCATGCTAAACAACTTAGTTATTTTGTAAAAATAAAGAGCAAAAGTTATTTTTCCCCTCAGTCAATCCAACTGTATCCTTCTAGTTCAGGGAACTACTCATAACTGATGTGGAAAAAGGAAAGGAGTACTATTGTGACTATCTTTGAGATCTTGTCTAGCAGCAAAATAGCTTTTGTGGGGAAAGAAATATGATAAACTTCTCTTCTAGTGTCAGAGCAGACAGCTGTAAACAGCAAGTAATAACTTCACAGTGTGCAGTGCATGCAAAGATGATTTTATTAGCTTAATCGTTTCCATAAGGTAGAATCTGGCTTCTTCTAGTTTACATGCATCAGACAGATGATGCCAAGTACCCTAACAGTCCTCACACACATCTGCAATCCTTGTGCCCACTTTCCATAGGTCTGGGTAGAGATGGAGGAGAGAAAGGCTTCCAGAGAAGGTCTTGGACACAGTAATTTCCTTATGGAAATGAAAGAGGAGTCAATATTTAAGTAGTTTCTGATTCACTCCGACATGACAGAGAAACTGGGACAGAAATAGAATAACAAAATGGAGCAGGCTTGATAACAATAGCAAATGAGATAACATCTGTAGGGGGATAAATGAGCAAGTTACTGATTGTGAGCTGATACCTGTGATCCATGGCAGGAAATTTTCCATTACTTGCGTTTTAGGAGCTGGTTATTTCTCTAGTTCACACACCATCTCCCATTAGAACAGATAGTAAAAAGTGGTAGCAGCAGAGGCTGGATTTGACTTGCTGGATATAGAAATGTCTTACAGCAATAAAGCGACTACAGGTCCCTAATTTTTACATACCTTGTATAAAAAGACATATTGTGTAATTTATACATAGTGCCGCATGTAGTTTACACTGGTCACGATAAGCTATGCTGTCTCTTGCAGTGATATCTTTTGGTCCCAAAATCTCGTGAGGTTTATTAAAAGCTGTAAGCAAGGACACCAGGTTTCCACCTTTACTGAAAAAATACTGGATACAAGTCAATGAGTGAGGAGGAGGCCCCATTTGTAGAGTCATTGCAGAAAAGATGCTATAAAAGAGACTTGGAAAAAAAAATGCATTTGTCAATTCAGTGAAACAAATATGAAAGCCTTTTATTTTGGCCATCAAAATGCTCAGAGTTGGAGAACAAAGATGTACTGTGCTCACTGGATCCCAGATTCATCCTGCAATTTTTTAAGCTTTTTGAAGCGGCTGCTAAATTAAGGAATTAATCTTAATATCTTAATCAGAAGAGAGAGAGGGAGGCTGCTCAGAACTGAACTATAAGGAATGTTTGCCTTCCTCCATGGACTAAGGAGGTTGGGACTTTTAGGAGCGTTGCTGTTTGGGAAATGATCTCTATGTACACCGTGCAAGCGAATTGGATGTTATAAGAACATTATTTTCTCTTATTTATTTCTGAGTGAGAAAGTTTTTCTTTCTATGTGTTATAGCTCTAGAGCTCAGAAGTGTTTAAATATTGCTAGATATATTCAGTAATCAGGTGGGATTTGGCTTATACTGAGTGAAGCAATTGGTTTGTGCTGATTAGTAGAAATTAATGATCGTTAGCACACTGTACTTGTCTGTTACAGTGGGCTGGCAGGGTTGAAATGACTGTATTGATGTAGAGTGAATTGATAGGGTAAACTTTGTGCTCTAACTCCAGAGCTGTATATTGCTGTTAAGAACCTGCTGGGACATCAGAAACATCTTGATGCTACTGAGGATGCTGTAGTCATGAGCTCCTGATTTTAAAGTTTTCAAACTTCACTTTAAAGGGAGTTGAGATTATTATTTTTATTATTTTTTTACTCTGCTTATTCCCACTGGATATCTTTTGTAAAGTCTGCTCTGCTGATGGATGGAAACCTCCTTCTCATTTCCTGTATAAATTTATTCATGACTGTTTTAAACTTATCTCTTCTTAGAAACCATGCACATAGCTTTCTGGTCCCAATGTATTTCTCATCAAAGTCAATATGTGTCTTTTCATCAGCTTTAGTAAACTGAACCATGCTGACATCAAACCAGATCCAAGCTGAGATGAGTGGGAATGCACAGGGTCCTGCCTAGGTTTCTCTGTTGATATTAGCATGCCGCTAACATATCTCCCTTCTCATGTGCCTAAAGGTCCACAATGTGCTCTGCCATTCGGTGCCTCATCCGTGCTCAACGGAGCTGTATTTTGTGCAAACATTTCTGAAGCTCCAAACATTCAGCAGTGCTGGCTGGTGTGTCACCAGGGCTTCCACAGTGCCTCTTCTAACACGTCCTTTCAATGTGATGTGCAGCAGCGTCGATGGGTCTCAGTTGCCCCGCTCTACCAGGCCTGCCAGAGTATGTTTGAACTGCTGTGGGTTGGGAATGGGGCAAAGCAATGTGCATACATGTACAAAAATCTGCTTTCATCATGCAGCTACTGTGTGAATGACATAATAGGACACAAGGGTTGTATGGGAGTTGCTAAATTAAGGTGGATTAGTCATGTCTTCTGCCATCTCCTTATCTGCCCTTTAGCTGGCTCCAGTGCTAGAAACAGTCCCGCTTTTCTGTTGTAGTACAGCTATAAACAGTTATTCAATCTATATGGAGATTTGGGGGTTGGAACTAGATGATCTTAAGGTCCTTTCCAATCCTAACTGCTCCATGATTAATTTTTGTTAGTTAAAAGATGCTGGCACCATGAAGTGATTCCAAAGAAATCACTTAGTCCTGGAAGAACAGATGAGCGCCAGATGTTTGATTTTGGCAGAACTTGGCTGTTTATTTGCATAATCAAGTCACTGTTACTTCTGCATCTTTCTGCAGCGGTCAGTTCTTTAGGATTATTGTTGTGTTGGTTGGCTGACCTGTGGAATTTTCAAGGAAAAAATGGCACTTTAAATCTTGGGAGAATGGGCTGTCTGTTCAGAGCTCAAGTAATTAGGTATTAATGTTGGCCTTTTCAATTATCTCAAGTAGCGATACATAGATACACTCTGATCAAAATGGCACTGTATAGCAGTGCTGAGCTTTTGAGAAAGGTAGATCTTGATGCCAAATTTACAACTACTCTTAATTTCCAAGATGGTTAAACCCATTCTGGAAATCTCTGTATTGACGTATTTCCAGTTGTACCCCAGGTCTTCTATTCCAAATGTAAACGTTTTTAAACTTTGCATTTCAGACAGAGGCTTTTGTCTGTCATCATGTTTGCTACATTTTTGTAGCATGTTATGAAGTAACTTTTGGTTTTGCCTGATAGCAATTGAATGGCTGTAGTGACAGAGGGGAGTGTGTGGCAATCCGATACAAGGTGCTGTCTAATGCAAGCTAAGGACTTCCCCCACTAATTTGTGTTTGCAGCAGAGCATGGCTTTAAGGAGGAAGAAAAAATTCCCTGAGCATCAGAAAGAATCATAGACTCAGAACAATTAGGGTTGGAAAGGACCTTAAGATCATCCAGTTCCAACCCCCTTGCCATGGGCAGGGACACCTCACGCTAGACCACGTCACCCAAAGCTCTGTCCAGCCTGGCCTTGAACATCACCAGGGATGGAGCATTCACAACTTCCCTGGGCAGCCCATTCCAGTGTCTCACCACCCTCACAGTAAAGAACTTCCTCCTTATATCCAATCTAAACTTCTCCTATTTAAGTTTTAACCTGTTACCCCTTCTACACTCCCTAATGAAGAGTCCCTCCCCAGCATCCCTATAGGCCCCCTTCAGATACTGGAAGGCTGCTCTGAGGTCTCCACACAGCTTCTCTTCTCCAGGCTGAACAGCCCCGACTTTCTCGCCTGTCTTCATACAGGAGGTGCTCCAGTCCCATGATCATCCTCGTGGCCCTCCTCTGGACTTGTTCCAACAGTTCTATGGCCTTTTTATGCTGAGGAAACCAGAACTGTACACAATACTCCAAGTGAGGTCTCATGAGAGCAGAGTAGAGGGGCAGGATCACCTCCTTCGACAAAAGCAATTGTATAAACTTCACAATAATGGAGGATTCACCACAACACTTAGTAATTTGTTCCAGTGGATAATTACCCACACTCTTAAAAATCTCATTTCCTGTTCTTTCTGTATACATTTCAAGATTGTGGTTAAGTCAGCTCTCAAGTGCTCTCTGATAAAACTAAACAGAGGGCTTTGTGCTGTGCAGGAAGAGGCAGGCTTTTGTGTCATCTGGTGCCTCTCACCATTCTCCTTGAGTGCTCTCCACCCTTCACTCCTTTTGGGGTGAGGCGTGGAGAATTATGCTCCAGCAGTGACACTTATATGTGATGCAGTGAGGGTCTGTAGAGGAGGTGAATGAGAGAGAGATCTGCCACTTGTCCAGGCTGGTGGGGTAGGAGCCAACTCCATTCGGAGGTGGCATGACAGCATGATCGCTGTGCTGAATCAGAGATAAGAAACTATCCATGAAGCTTGGGATCTGTGTAACTCCAGTGGAGACAAGAATCTGCAGCTATTTTTATGGCTAAAAACTGGCCAAAAAGATTCATATTTTGTGACTGATAAGCTCATGAATTTCTCATCGATTTGTGTGATTTGCGTCACTTTTGTTTGCTACCATAAATTTGGAAGGGCGTTGTAGATGTCCATGTAATCACTGTAATTATGCAATCAGGTTTATTCTCTCCTAAAACTTGTTTTGCAGTTAATATGTCAAGTTAGGTTCCTGAAAGCCCATTTAAATCAGTATTAATTGTTTTAGCCATTTAGTTACTTTTAAAATAGAATATATTAATGAGTGTATCTAAAATGAGTCGATGTCGACAGGTCAATAATTCCTGTCTTCTTGTTTCTTTTTTTCTTATTGGCATAACATTACCTTTTATGTAGTTCTCTGGAAATTCCTATCTGCTAAAGCTTCTAAACAATCCTCATTAATAATTCAAATTGTTCCTTACCATTCTGTGAGTGCTGCAGTGTAAAATATCTCTTTATTATTATATAATGGTATCACTTGGCTTTTTCCCTAATGCACAGCATAGATGTATTTATCAAGCATGTCCCTTGCTGCTTATTATTTACTACCAACAGCTACTGTTTTCACCTGGAAAATCAAAATGCCAAATCAGTGTTGTCTTTTCCCAAAGTGACTTTGAAAGTCAGTTTCTATGTTAGTGAGGCTGCTAAATGCCCTTTCTTCTACTTGATTTGTAGAGCTCCAACTGTTTCAGACAGTCCAGGTTCAAGCGCACTTTCGACTGCTCCTGCCTCTTGAGAAGACCTGTAGCTCTGACTACTCTGGGTTACTCCAGACATTCCAGATTTTCGTTTTAGATGAGTTGAAAGCTCGTGGTTTATGTCACCTCCAGGTAATTTCAATTCCTTCTTCTCTGTTGTTGATGGTTTTTTTGGTTTGGTTTGAAGAGCTGAATATGCCATGAAATCTATCAGGATTGGCATCATTCTCATATGGATGACTGGGAAAACAGGATGTCTAATCTCACTGACCTCACATTGGCAGATCAGCTTAATCGTAGCCATAGAAATCATATCACATCAGTCCAGTATTTATTAAGAACATGTTTTGTACGAAGAGAACATTTTAAAAGTTCTTTCTGTGAGTAAATGAGCTGCTGAAATGATCCTTTCCTAGTTCTGTTTTTACAGGCCCTCTTGAAAATGTTTCTTTTGAGCATAGCGCAGTGCACATGAATAGGGAAAGGTCCTCAGGTTGACTAACCATGGTTTAACTTTGAACTCAAGGTAAATACATTTGGAAACACGGGCTCAGTTTCTGTCTGTGATGATTCCACTGTCTATGTCGAATGCCTGGGCATGGACCGCCTGGGGGTGAATGTCACATGGAAGATTCAGCTGGAAAACATCCCAGCAGCTTTTCTTCCCGACTTACATGATGTTGGTAAGGGTTTTCCCTCAGTGTTTCTGTGAATTAAGCCTATTCTGCTTTTGTTTTGCTTCCCTGTATCTGCCCTTAGAGGGCACTGATAAGGTATTATAAGTGCCCATTGAAACAGTTTATAACACTGGAGTTGTCTTTGAGCTTTTGGTGTTGATATATTACTCTTGGAAAAGAAAGGAGCTATAATTGAATGTTTTCTTTTCACAAAGGACTGCCTCTCCCAGCTTCTTTGACCGAGATTGAAAAGTACTTTATCAGGCACGAGCTGATCTTTACCAGATGTTAATTTCCATTGGGCAGGTTCCTCAGTGATGGAAAAGATTGTGTTCATTATTGGGTTGGACTCAGAGAGGCACAATTCACACATTGCCAAAAATACAACGAATTTGTTCCAAATATTTTCTCTCTTTTTTCTATCATCTCCCCTTTTTCTGTTTATTACGTTACTTATGACACCAAAGACTGACCCTTACCTCAGGTGTCCTAGGGCAGTTATTCAGAGACCACTGACTGGCAGATCTTTGCTGTGGTTTCCAAGAGAGTTAGGAATGGTGTAAAGAAACTCTTTCAAAGCAGTCAATGATTCCCTTTAAAATAAGGTGTAGAAGACACATCCCAATTTTATATGGCCTCTGTGCCACCTTTTCTCCAGTCTTACTGCTTTGCAATGGTGTTCCCAGCACTACATGTCAGTAGCTCTGGCTGCATGTGTTATTTCCTCTGACTTTGGGAAGTGGAGACGTGTGCCTTGCATCAGTTTTTGCCTGATCAGAGCTGAATCAAAAGCCTTCAGGATGCAGACAGTGGCTGTAGTGGTGGTGTGTTCCTGGCTTTACAGTATGTTTGTATTTACATCCATTGAGTTGTTCCAGATTAGCAGGGAAATTCCAGTGAATGTTCCTATAAGTGAATATTCAAGCAGTTTGCAGAAGTGTGTTTGCTTTTATATGAAACTTTAGCTTTGGAAGCGTTCCACTTTGAGGGCATTAAATTTTGACCCACTCCACATTACAGTTTTCCTGTAGTACTAAAATTGCTTTTCAGGGAATGACTGTGTGGTTTCAGAAGACGCAGAGCAGAACGTGCTCTCTATATACTCTTGGCACCATCAACTTCCCTTACCTTCTAAGGCAGCTTTGGGTCTTTCTGTTTGAGGTGTTTCCTGGTGTGATTACACACGGTGAGCAAATTTGCTCTCTGATTTGAAAATCTACATTATCAAAACAGCTTTATAGTTCTGGCTTCTATATGGGCAAATAAGAAGGCTTGCTTTTTAATTTTCTCCTATGAAATAGCTGAGAAAAAATTGCTAAACAGAAGCACAGTATGTATATTTTCCCAGTGGAGACCCTCCAATCTGAATCACTTGTGAATGCTTCATTACTTCCTTCTCTTGCATATATTTTCCTGTACTGAATTCTGAGGCTGTGCAATGTGCAAAGCCCTTCCTGTAGCATCTTATACCATTTGGCTCTGTAGCTTAGACCTCTAAAATATTGAGGAACCCTTGCAGCAGTTTCTCTCTTTTCTGTCCAACACACATAACCACTATGGACTATAAAAATGAGCCTTAAGTGCATGAACATACAGTAAACAGTCCCCATTATGGAGACTGGAGGAATCAATCCCTGTACTATACAACTGCTATTTCAAGCTGTGTCTTTGTGCTCTGCATTTTCCTAAAAAGAATTTAAAAAAAGAAAAATTTACTTTTCTTTTTCTTTCACTTTTCTTTCATTTTCTCATTTTGCCAATATAAACCCCAAGTAACAGGAGGATCCTTTACCTGTTAAAATTAGTGTTTCATTTAACAGAAGAAAATCTTGAATCAGATTTCTTCCCACAAGGTAACACAAGATGCAACAATTCGCAGGATATTTCTGTATGTGAAAATATGCATTGTGCCTGGAGAAGTCTAAGTTCCTAAAGCTATACTAGGTCCTGGAGAAATGCTCAGTAAGAACTTCCAGTAAATCTAACAATGTATGAGATATGTAGTAGCTTGAGTTTCCAAAACTGTTAAGCAAAGCAGGAGCAAACCCAGGGAAGCACTATTGTATCTGCTGTGCTTTAGAGCTTGCTGAAAGTCCTAGGAAGCTCATCTTGGACCAGAAGCTAGGTCCCATGTCAACAGTGAAGTGTGGCCCATGCTGAAAGGGCTGATCCAAGGCAGCTTGTGTCAGATGTTAGCAGCAAGTCTGTGGCTGGCATGTCCATCACTGAGCATCCACCTCTGCTGAGACATTCCAGGATGTATCTGACAATTTGCAACCCATGAACGTGTATGCTACAGTTAAACACTTGTCTATATACTCTAAATGTGAAGGATATTATATATGCATGGATATATAGTGTGATCATAGCAGGGTCATATTTAGTGATAGTGTTAAGAACTCAACATAGCACAATGTTTTAAAGGACATTCAACAGACCTAAGTGGATTCTTCCTGCTTTGTTCTTTTCTACATGTGAATTCCCTCAGCTGTCATTCCAAAGTTATTCTTAATTCTTCTACAGTTAGTCACTAGACAATTCAGAAGGATATTTGCTTGAATGAAAGGCTAATCTGCTTATTCCTGCTTTCAGTTATGAGACAATTTCTGGCAAAACATATGCAAAGTGTTGTTGATTATGTGGTGATCTCCAGTTAGTTCCTTGTGAGTTATGTATCATTTTTGCCTGGGTCTGACCAAAACAAAGTGCTGTTTGGTTGATTATAGGTTGTGTCAGTGCAGTGGAAGGATAGGGTGCTCAATATTGGAGGAAACAGAGCATTGAGAATACAAGGACAAAGCTGTCAGTTTTAATGTGAGGATCATTCACTTTAGCCCATACGTGAACAGTCTTGTGTCCCTGCTTTGCAATGGTGGAAACAATATCTCCATGACAGCAACCAGCTATGGACCAACATTCAGGAACAGAGGGTACCAATGCTTTCAGTATTTAAGGGTTTAGGCCCTTGTCTTGCAAGTTTGGACTAGTAAACCACATCAGCATTTCACTTAGTGTCATAATTGCTACGGGGACAAACAGAATGAGATAGCAAACAAAATCTGCTGTGAGCGCTGTTCTTGTACTTCTGGTCCAGCCAAACTGGGGAGTTTGCTATTGATCGGGCACTGAAAACTGCTTGCAAAAGTCATCAAAAGGGAAGCTGCCTGTGCAGCTGGGAAGAGAGTAGGAAAGGTGCTCACTGCTTTCCAGCTTTAAACAGCAGCTTCAGCAATTGTGAAGAGTGTGTCTGTTGAATAGGTGGATATGTTGAATACCAGCAGTGTGATGGAAAGTGGTTAATATATTACTATAGATGGTGGCCTTCAACAACAAACCAGCAAAATGCTGAAAAAGAAACAAATTATACCCATTCAAC
>JANRGW010016965.1:0-10426 GCA_024733675.1 Psilopsiagon aymara | reverse complement strand
GTCCAAAGCCCCTCTCCAGCTTTCCTGCAGCCCCTTCAGGCACTGGAGCTGCTCCTGCTCTGAGGTCTCCCCTTCAGGAGCCTTCTCTTCTCCAGACTGAACCAGGCCAGCTCCCTCAGCCTGGCTCCATAGGAGAGGTGCTATGGGCATCCTCATGCTGCAGAGCATCCCCGAAACCCACCCTGAACACCTTGGTACAAGGCCATGCTAGGAGGAGCAACCCCTGTTCCAAGCAGGACTCCATAAAACCAAGTCCAGGATACCAAAAGCAGTATTATTAACCTGATTGACATGTGGCAAGCCTGGGCTTGGGAAGCTGGAAAAGCCCACATTTCCAAAGCAGTTGATTGGATTTTCGTGTGAAACCTCTTCCTCCATCCTCCTGCTTTAAGGTTTCCACTGCGGTCCCCAGGCCCATGCGGTGGTTGGTATTTCGCCCTCTGTCTCCCCAGCCACACCAGCACCAGCTCTAAACCCCATGTTGGGAACAGAAGTTCAGAAACACAGCCTCAACCTTTCCCGGCTTGTTTTTCCCATCTGTTTTTAACAGCATGTTCCTGCCACTTGGACCTTTCTGGGCTCGATCTTGTGATTGCTGCTGTAGTATGACATTTCCAGTTTATTAGGAATGCTTTTGTTTATCTGCTGGGTGGGTTTTTTTCTTGCTTTCTTTCCTTCTTTTTTCCCTTTTCCCTAGGTTCTGGGGAGGTTTTCTGCCTCGGCTGCCAATACAAACGTCCCCTCGGTGCCGGGAGGTGCCACCCACACCCGTCCTCTCTGAAATCAGGACAGTTATCTCAGTATTTGCAAGTCCTTTGGGTGGTTTTGGGGCTTTTCTTAAACAAAAAGGAAATCTGAGTATGTTTTTTCCTCTCTTTTCTACTATTTCATAACAAAACACCAGGTCCTAGAGCACTGAAGCAAGTGAGTTGAAAATCAGTCTTCTTGCTTTAACTTGCATAAGGAAAACCATCAAGAAGGGGCTCAAGGCTCGAGTTTGCTGGTGGCATTTTCAGTTTACCCATGCTGTCTTTGCTTTGCTTAGCAGCCTGAGTTTACTGCCTGTTGCGTGCAAGTGTGAGTTGCTTCTAAGATGAAGATGAATGGACCAGCTTTCACTTTGCTCTGTCTTTCCCTTCTGCATAGAAATCACTGCGCTTCCCTCCAGTGCCGAGCAAATCTCATCAACAGATGCCTATCGATGACAGGGCATTGGGATTGGGGCTCAGCTCTGCCCGTAGAGTGCTGCTTTCCATAGCCTGTGTATCCTTCTCTAAAACCTCCTTTGTTCTCTGTGAAATAAACCAGGAGATACCTCTTGGAGATCTGTTTTCAGTTCCTGCTTGTATAAATCCCACTTCAAAGGTGGTTAGTAGCTTTTAAAAATGCTTTCAGCTGTACCATACCAGCCCATGAAGTATGTGGTGGTGTGAGAAACTGCATTCTGAGTGGTGTTTCATGGGAAGTTACATCTAAGAAGCGTGTTTTAAATGGGAAGGAGGGTTCTGTGAGCATCCAACTGTGAAAAGGCAGGACCCATGGTGGAGTGGCTCTCGTGCTGGAGCTGCCAGCCCTCACACTATGAGGAGAAGGGCTCCAAGTCATCTTCTTGGCCTGAGGGCGAGGAAGACATTTGTGCATCTCCATCCTTCTTCTATTTATTAAGCTGAACCAAATCTCAACTGCAGTCCTAGTCCAGGAGGGGAAATCTAGCAAGTGCCACATGGCTGCACCGAGCCAGGAGTGGAGACAAGGCTGATCCATTTTGGATCATTTCATTGTGTGCTTCAGTAGAGCTTCAGGACCAAATCTTCAGTTGTTGTTACATGTGAGGGATCCTTTGATCAAATGAAGGTGCTGCTGAACACCTCTGCTGCACCTGAGGTCCTGTACAAGCACAACCCATAGTTGCCGTCATCTGTTTAGCGGGTGGGAAATCTTTGTTCTTTGCCGTCAGGGTCAGACTTTGAGTCTGCAACCATAAGGGTTTGCAACCAAAATCATTTACATCACCAAAATAACCCAAGAAGGCTCATAAAGTCCCAGGGAGCTCAGAACTGCTGTGTCTGCTTTTGGGTTCTTAAACATCGGCCTTCCCAGGAAAGCAGAGCTCCCTCCAGAGACGCCGTGTCTCTGATTGCTTCCAGCCAAGCAGCAGGGGCAGGTTTCTGTCCGGTGAATCTGGTTTCTGCATCATCTTTCCCTGATGAGAGACCAGCCTTCACGTCGCTCCGTCTTTCCATTTAGTGTAGAGATCACACCACTTCCCTCCATTGGAGGTATATCATCAACAGATGAGTATCGATGCCAGAGCACTATTTGCTTTAAGGCAAAATGAGCTTCTTGATGATACAATCATAGAGTGGTTTGGGTTGGAAAGGACCTTAGTTCCAACCCCCTGCCATGGGCAGACATACTCCCAAATGAAGCGGAGACCATACCCTCTCCTGGAGATTGCTTTGGACATGCTTTAAGCAGCATCTGCTCCCAAAGACCTCACCTCCTCCTGTGCAGATTAAGATTTGCTGGTACCCAGCACTAAACAAAGACGAGGTGAACTTCATCTTCCTGTTGTATTCATTAGGCTTGTGTGATGGCAGACACCATAAAAATAAAAGGAACCAGCTGTAAAGTAGGGCTGATTGCAAGTGCAGATGCTTTGGAGCAGGGTCAGGAGGGACAGGCTGCATCTGGCAGCCGGTCCTTAACTGTGTGTGTTGTCTGGATTCAAGAATGAGGGATACAGAGAACAAAACATGAGGCAGTACCGGTCTGCTGGGATGGATTTGTCCAACTTGTTGCTGAATTTGCCTTTGTGGGTTTATTTTTAACACAGGGGAAGGCCTCGTCTGCTGGAAATATAATTGATCAATAGATGCTCAGTTTCCTCCTCTGGCTCGAAATGGCTCCATGATGGATGCGCACTGCAGAGCCCTTGACCGTCACCCTCCACAGGCACTCAGGGAGGGAGCTCACAGGGGGATGAGGGTATGATGGATGCTGCTGAGCCTGAGTGGAATTTGGCCTCTGGGGGTTTTCCCCTGGGGATGCTGCGGTTTTTGCCTGCTCAGGGCCAGCTTTCATCTTGCAGCAGGATACTGAAAGGAATGCTAAGGTTTTCGCATCCCCGTGGCTGTTTTATGAGCCAGCCTGTAACCGTGACCCTGCTTCCCCAAGGAAAACGGCTGCTAATTTTGTTCCTCACTTATTAGACTTGCCATGGGTCTCCCGGATGGGGGATTTCTGACCAAGGTTTTCAATATTCATAGTTGCAACTGCATCATGAAAAAGGGGCCATTAGTTCCTCTGGTTTGATCTCAGATCATTAACTCCCATACTACTGCTTTCCTTTACCATCTTGTATTCTCCTTGTCCTTCCGAAGTGCTATTTGGTTTTTATCGCTCTGTGTATCCTTTCAGCAATAGCGCTAGCATCTTTATTAGTATTAATTGGCATATGTGCAACAAATGTCATGAAAGGATCACAGAAGCTGTTGTCTTGGAGAAATCACTGCATTTATCCCACATGGGGAATCAGAGGCACTGAAGAAACCAGATGGGCATCAGCTGCAGGCATGCCTCAGCAGAGCTGACCGTGATTTCTTCCTAAAGGGCAGTTTGGACCTTGCAGTTGTTGGCACATGCTTGCTTTGAACGACTTCAGTGTGCCCTGGAAACCAAGTGCTACCCAGGCCTTTATTCCAGCAAACCTGCTGGTTTTCATGCCACCTTCAGTGCTGCATTGTTTATTGTACACTCCTCATTGTGCCATCCAAAATCCCCCAGCCCATGATGGGTTGGAGCGGTACAGCAAGGCAAAAAAGGGAATAATAATAATAATAATAGGAGAGACCTGTTCAGGATATGATAATGATAGCAATTGTCTGAAGGTATCATTTCAGAGCTACTTATCCAATTTTAAAAAGCAATTCAGGCAGAAGGACCGAAGTTGGTGCTTTACACAGACTTGGAAGGTGAGAGTAAAGCCAGAAGGGCAAAAAGCAAGGCTGAAATGTCCCATTTTGTTATATTTTTACCCCACTGAGCAGCCTCTCGGTCCCAACAGGGGACAATAGCCACTTGTTCCCAGCATCATCCCCCAGCCGACAGCTTGTGGTGCGCAGAGGACCAGGAAGGGGCTCCCAGGGCTCGGCTCAGCCTGGCCGCTCGCCCGCATCCCGCTGCGCCGGGGGAGTTTATTTTTCCAGTGCTCCTACTCAGAAACATTTGGCTGAAGGGAAAATTGTGGAGGAGGTTTAGCTCAAGTGAGCACAAAAACATGTGTCCGGGTAGTACGGGGCTTGCTGAGTGCTTTGAGAGGGCTTTTTTCCTTGTCTTTCTTTTTAAGCATATCGGAGAGCTTGGGAATCATGTGAGGAGGGTGGAGGTGATGCCTTTCAGATGGACACAGGGCTGTGTAAATACAAGGAAGGGAAATCTTTGCTGCCTGATGTAAGTTCTCCCTGCCTGTTTTTTTCTCTCTTTTCCATAGTACTTCTTTGGGTGAATGAGTGTGGAGATGGCAGAGCTTAAGGAAACCTTTAAAGTCTCATCTAAAAGCCATACCTTAACCTACCGAAGTGACCACCCCTCCTCTTCCCATGGCAAACAGAAGTCCATGTAGGAGGAAAGGGGCTGGATTGTCATGCCAAGTCGTCTTTTCTTGCCATATGAACTGTTCGCTGGGGGGGGGAATCAACAAGGCATAAGAAAAGATGGCTTCTGGACTTTCAAAAGGGAGCAAAACGCTGCCTCCTTCTCTCTTATCTGATTTATTCATTTATGTCTCCTTCTCTGTGATTTATTCTTGCCCACGAGCTCCTCTCTCCTGCCCTCCGCAAGTGAAACATTGCTTCATCCCAAGACGAGATGCTGAGCAAAACAGATCTCGGGTCAAAGTCTCCCACTCCTTTCCCTGCCACATTCCCATCCGCGCATTTCTGTGCACCATCCCCGCTGCCTTTTCCCATGCCCTTTGAGGGGAGCGGGGTTGGTATTGGCTGTCAGCACAGCAAACACGGCCCTGTAGATGTGAGCTGCCTTTGGCAGGAGAAACAGGGAATGGCTTGGAAGCCTGGGCAGCTGGTTTCCACCCTTTGCTGTGAGCTGAGGTTGGCAGAGTGGCTCTTGAAGGCAAAGCCAGTTGCAGGCTCTGCAGTCTGGATCAAATCCATGCTAAGCCCTTTCTTGGGTTTGTGCGGTGGCAAGGGGATGAGAAATAAATCGCCTCTAACCCCATGTGGATGAGGATGTGATGCACATGGATTTGTCTGCCCTGGGAGGGTGCGTCCCAAAGAGGAGCTGTGAAGCTTGGCAAAGTGGGGGATGTAAAAATATATGTATAATATGTAAAGAGATATATATTATATGTATATAAAATATACTATATGAAGATCAAAGCCCTGAGCACCCTGAGACAGCTGCTAGGAAGAAAGTGTTAGGAAAAGAGGGAACCACAGGGTTTTAGCAGTTTTGGAGAGAAATCAAGATATTATGGGTTCATCTAACAAAGATGCCCCCACATTTTCTCATCCATCTTCAGAGGATCATGGGGCAGAGGTTTAGCAGAATGGAAGGTGGCATGGGACAGGGGGATAGTGGGATAGAAGGTGGTTGTTTATTGGCTTTATCCTTTCCCCTATAACATAAGGACCATTTGCTGATCAAACCACAATGTGAAGTTTAATTCATACTAACCCACGGGTCTGGAGGTCTCCGGCTGATGTCTGCAGACGTGTGGTGGACCTGAGTGAAGTGAACCTGAGGGTATCGCTATGAAAGGCAGAGTTAGTGATGCAGAACCTCTGGTGCACTGCTTGTCCTTGTCTTCTGTGCTGTCTTGGCCAAAGAATCCATGACCCAGATAAAGGCAGAGACCAGGGTTTGCAAGCTGGCTGATTGCACTGAGTTCCAAGCACCTGCCATAGACAGACGAATTCTCCTTGGGCTCTTTCTCTGGACAGTTATTTTGTTTTCTGTCCCAGAGCTGATACAATGGCACTAAATGAGAATTTAATTGTGAACTTACTCATCTTGACTTGGTCATGCTGTAGGCATGCAAGTTGAATCACCATCTGGAGTCTCTGTACCTGAGACTGCCGCGATGCCCACTCATGGGTGAGGAGAGCTGTGGCCTTCATGTGCATGAGCGGTGCACAAGATGGGGCATCCCATGAGCTGGTTTCTACCTGCTCTGGTTGGTTGTCTTGGGCACTTTGCAGGCTCCCTTGTGCCTGCTATGGGATCGACCTGAGGTCGTTGGGTTACCCTGGGGTAAAAGACAATGGTCCCACTTTAGTCCATGGTCCACAGGAATTCAGGAGGGAGGCAGCGGGGGGACTGGAGGGAGGTGCGGCTTACCCACCCTATCTTTCTTATTCAGGTTCATGAGCAATGGTTTTGTCTGTTAGGGAATAACTTTGCTTTAGTGTGTGCTTCTCCTCCTGTCTGAGTTCTTCAGGGTGGGAGACAACGCTCACAGGACATTGGATGAATGAGTGTGAAGATGTCTAAGGAAGCCTTTAAAGCCTCATCTAAAAGCTTAGGCTATTGTTGTCCCCAGTTTGTTTAATCCCAGACTCCACTGTATCCTGAACACAGCCACAATGCTCCGTAAAGCAGCACAGAATCAACATGTGAAGGGACTCAGCTGGGTGCCTTGACCTTCTTGTGATCGGCTGCACTCATGTACAGTGCCAGTGTGGTCCCTGCTGCAAAGTGATTCTGATTTATCCCCTTCAGATGGTGGCCTCTGCTCTGGTCTGCCGGCCTCAGGGGTACATAGGCAAGGGTGCTGAGTCTTTTGATAACTTATTGTTTGGGTTTGTGATGTGGTTTTCTTCTTGTTTTCATCCTCTCCTCAACTTCTGAAGATGCTGAGAAGTGCCATCCCTGAAGGTGCCTTTCAGAGAGCATCATTAAATGTTTAACTTTGTCCTTGGGGGGTTTTGTTTGTTTAAGTGCTTTTAGGGAAACTCCATCTGCTAAAGTACAAAGCTGATCTGGGATAAAAGGAACCAACTTGGACATTAGCATGAAGATCTAGCAGGACCCTACCCAGTTTAATCTCAGTGGCTTCAAGTTGTCAGCTTGGGGTATAATGGGCTTAGGCTGACTTTTCAAATGGATCTGTGCAGATGGGTGGGAAATCCAATAGAACATGGGAATCCAACTCCCTTACACTCATCTAGAAAACCAGGCAGACACAACAGTTCATCTCTAGCAGTGCCTTGCCAATGACATCCTTATCCTTGAGCCAGCCTTACCTAGAGACCTGTCCCACAGGACTATTGGGTAAAATAGGGGATTTCCTGTCTTACAAAGCCTGGAAGCTGGGCATGTTCTACATCAAGCGCTGGTGGTGTAAAATCCTGAAGAGAGCTGTCAACATGAGCTGCTGGTCTATCTTAGCCAAAGAGAAAAGGACTTTCACTTCTCACGTCCCTACCCTTCCACTTCCAATTTCCCTGCCTGGCTCAGTCAAACCAGTCCTTTCCCCAAGAGCACACATCATGGAAGTCTGACAATTCGGCTTCTTCCTGCAGCTTTCTTTGCTTCATCATGTCCAAAGTGTTGACTCATCAGTCTTTCTTCACGTGATGCCCTCAAAATAGCTTGCCTTGGGCAGACAGTGTAGGGACCAACAGCCTCATCACACAACTTCTCTTTGAGAAGCTGCCATTGTGGCTGGTCCCTCCAGGGCAATTCTGGTCTCTACAAGGTTTTTAGCTCTTCCTAAAAGCATTTAAGAGGGAAAATCTTCTCCGGTGATGTTTTGTACTTAAAGAAGAACAGCTCTTGTGAAGATAGAGCTTAACCATGCGTGCTGCTTGCCATCTGGGTCTCTCAAGTGCTTTGAAATCCTGGGTGGAAGGTCACTCATCCTGAAATGTCCTTCCTTCCTCCCGCTTCCTTCCCACGGTGCCAGCAGGAATGCTGACACTACATACACAGCCTCATGCACCACTTCTTGTGGTATTATCAAAACCCTTCTAATTTAGACTCCTCTTGCCTTTTAGGGTTGCTTGTTTGGAGCAAACCCAAGGGTTTCTTGTGAGTGCCCAGGGTGATTGTCTAGAGGAGCAAGGAGCAGTGATTGCTGCTGATATTGGTCTTTGGGATGACCCCGTAGCCCATTGCTTGCAGCTTTCTCAGCCCCTGAACTCTTCCACACGGCCTGGGTGCCAGCTAGCATCACTGTCTAAGAATGAGAAGTAATTTAGTTCCTAAGCAACCTCTCGCCTGGCCTCTTGCTAAAGAGTGACTTAGCATTTTCCGAAGGAAAAAAAAGAGGCTGTGGATAGCAGTATGTTAAAGCAGGTTCTTCTCATGTGCTTAACCCCCCGGATGCTGGTTTAATAAGCATCCACCAAGCATCCGCTCTCTGGGTTGCTGTCAATGGGGTTGGGGTGCTGTGTGAAGCCAAGTTCAGACCATCTGGATTAGACTAGACTGGACCAGACTAGACTAGACTAGACTATAAGGTTTATAGTTTGTAGCTGTTAGGAGTGTTTCTAGGATCACAACGACTGGCTTTTCCCTTACTTTCTTCTTCCTGCTTTAATTTCCCGCCTGACCTTAAGACACTTTGCTGTCTGCTTTCAGCTTATTTCATCTTCCCTCCCACCCCTTCAAAAGCCAATAAATCGTATTTTATAGGGGCTTCTGCTGTGGTGACTCTTGGGTTTATTTCAAATCCATCAATGCCTGGCCTGAAAAATGAATTTGCAGGTCACGTCCCTGTCCTAACCATTTCTTACTATCTGAGATAGACAAATTCCTTCTACCTCTGTTAGAGCTGTCCCTCAGTAAATCAAGATCTTCACTGTGTTTATCCCTGTAAAGCTTCAGGTGAATCATGACTTTTCCAGGTTATTATTATGGAGAAACCAGAGCCAAAGCATCACTCTGAATTTGTACCTTCAGAGTACCCAGCTTTCACGTGGGACATGCTGACTCCTGACCTGCTGTCTTCATTCAGTTCCTCCTCCACTGAGGATCGCAACTCCTCCATTGAGTTGGGAGGTTGGAGAGTGTTATACTTCGAGATGCAACGGCAGGGAAACAACAAACAGCTTGAAAGAAGGATGTAGGAACATCAGGGCATGAGTGCGGCCTTACATTAAGCAAGAGCTTCACCGTCTCTTGACAGTTATGTGGAGGCCAGGAAGAGCTGATGGCAGATTTGGTGTAGAACCCACGCATGACCTGATGGTTGCTCATGACCCCCTCTGCTACACAGTTTTTTCTATATATAATGGGAAAGAAACACTACTGATTTTTATTCCCCTTTATTTAAAGAAAAATAGAATGGCCTGGCAAGAGAGTGAGCACGCAGGGAACGGGCAGACACACTGCCTCGTTTGTTGGAATGGCCAAGAGATTAAATTAAGGCTTAAAAAAGAGGGTTTTAGAAAGGGAGAGAGAGAACAAGTGATTTCTATGTGCAGAGTTCATTCGCGAGTCACTCGTTTCTCTTGCTCTTCAGGGAGTGATAGGAGACAATTAGCTAATTGGTTTGGGAGGTGACCTGTCAGTGACTCGAGGAGGAAATGTCTCCTGTGCAGTTTGACATAAAGAATATATTTTCAGCCCGTTGTGACAGCTGCAAGCACCCCCCATTAAAATCTACCATGTAATGGCTGTAATATGGCAAGCTTGGAATCCATCATGGCAAGGGAAAAGCAATGAAGACCCTGATAACACGCACTAAATTGCAGCTAGAGCGAGTCTGTTATGTTGTCAGGGTTGAAATATTTCTGAATTATCTTATCATTAGCGCTGCATAGGCATCGAAAGCCTTTCTGAGGTTGAAATCTGTTCCAAATTACCTCATTAAGCCCTTTGGTTCAGCAGCTCATCTACCTTCAGAGCCAGGTACCTCTGTGAAGACATGGTGGAGCCAGTGGCATGTCTTGGTGATGGAGCCAGTGATTCTGCGTGAAGTTTGGAGGACTTTAGCCCAAGCCTATGGAAAAAGGGGCTGGCTGCTTGTTTTGCTAAGAAGATGTGGATTTTCTACATTTTTCTAGGAGTTGCTAGGACCCAACAGCCAACAGGGTAGCTTCCTGCATCGGGAAGTTTTGCAGTAGGACTTGGGCTGAGGTCTTTGTAATGTCCCCATCAACCTTCAGCCCTAAATGTTGAGTGTTTTGGCAAAAGCACTAGGTTGGGAGGGAAGGAATGAGAAGGGGAAAGTTTAGCCAAGACAGCAACATTGTCCCCATGCCTTCAGACCCGTGCCTGTGCACCCCTTCAACCACTGGTCCCACCAGTGTAGCAAAAACCAGAATACCACAGTGAGCGTGTTGCAAAGAGACAGCAGTCATAAGATAATCAAATGGAAAAAAGCAGGAAGTCTCCTTCACCCCACATGATGTAAGTTTCCACAAACAGAACTTCATTCATGTGATTTCCCACCCCCCTT
>JANRGW010016964.1:0-11384 GCA_024733675.1 Psilopsiagon aymara | reverse complement strand
GCCGCGGTGCGGGTCCAACCGGCGCGGCGCGCACCGGCCCGCCAGCGGCTGTGCCGAGCGGAACCCTCTAGCTGCAGCAGCGGTGCTCGGAGGGAAGGAGATTCCTGTGGCGCGCGTCCCTCCGCGCGCACGGGGCGGTGCACCCTTCTTTGGTGTCCCCCCGGCGCGGCGCGGTTGGGCCCGGCCGGAAGCCCCGGTGGTGCTGCGTAACGCATCCGGGGCAGGGCCGGAGCCGCCGCGATGCCGGACTACCTGGGAGCCGACCAGAGGAAGACCAAGGAGGAGGAGAAGGAGGATAAGCCCATCCGCGGTGAGAGCCGATGAGGGCGGGGGATGGCCTTGCCGCCTCCCGAGTGGCCCCCCCTGGCCCTGAGCGCGGGCCCGGCCCGTGCCGCGTCTGCCGCCCTGACGAGGCGGCGTGGCTGAGCGGGGAGGGCGCGGTGTGGCAAACGTAAACATCAGTCTGTGTGTTGGAGATTCTGAGGGAAACCTGAGGGGTATCGGCTCCGCGCAGCCTGCTGCTGCTGCCAGAGCGCTCATCGGTGCGTGGAGGGAGCGACGTTGCAAATGTTTGTGGTGATCAGGCTGCCTGGGCAGGCCCAAGCACAAGCAGAGGCTGAGGAGGAGGACCTGGGGGTGTTGTTCGACTTGAAGCTCGACATGAGCAGGCAGTGTGCGCTCGCAGCCTAGGAACCAGCCGTGTCCTGGGCTGCATCAGTAGGAGCGTGACCAGCAGGTCAGGGGAGGGGATTTCCCGCTCTACTCTGTTCTTGTGTGACCCCACCTCCAGTGCTGTGTGCAGTTCTGGGGCCTCAGCGTGGAACAAACGTGGACCTGTTGAAGTGGGTCCAGAGGAGGCCACAAAGATAATCTGCAGCTGAGGGGCTGCAGCACATCTATGGAGACAGGCTGAGCGAGCTAGGGTTGTTCAGCCTGGAGAAGGCTTGGGAAAAGACTTATAGTGGTAATGTAATGTATGAAGGGGGCTTACAAGGAATCTGGAGAGAGAGATGTTTTACAAGGACATATAGTGACAGGACAAGGGGAAATGGCTTTAAACTGAAAGAGGGCAGACTGCGATTAGACATTGGGAAGAAATTCTTCCCTGTGAGGGTGGTGAGGCACTGCACGGTTGTTCAGAGAAGCTGTGGCTGCCCCATCCCTGGCAGTGTTCAAGGCCAGGCAGGACGGGGCTTTGAACAGCCTGGTCTAGTGGAAGGTATCCCTGCCCATGCCAGGGGGTTGGAACTGAATAAGCTTTAAGGTCCCTTCCAGTCCAAACCATTCTACTGACTCTGTGATAATTTCCTTTTGTTCATTGGTGGAGTCCTGATGAGCTGCCAAACCCTGTGTGTTGCCCCTTTCATAAGGAAGCCAGTGAAAGCTGGAGAGAAGGAGGTGCCAAATTTTTCTGGTGGTACCAGCATAGTGTGAACGTTGCCAGTTTGAATTTCATTTGCCTTTTTGTTTCATTTTAGTAAACATTAAATAATGCATCAGGAAGCAACAGCAATACCGTACATGATCAGTTATGGACTTTGAACTGTTACCTCTCAAATGTTACCACTTCTAAATAATATCAGCCTAGTGTTTAGTAGATATAAAACATCAGTGGGGTAGTACAAATAACCAGGAAGGAAGTAACGAATAACACCTCCCTGCCCCCCCCCCCCCCCCCCCCCCCCAATGCTCTCAAAATACTGTATAATACATACTGCACACAGATCTGCAATACTGGGAGGTTTGGGCTCCCTCTAGCATAAAAACATAGATTGGAATTAGAAAACAGGAAAGTGAGGCCCAGGGATACTTAAGGGGAAGACTGTAATTCAGTTGGGAAAAGGGATAGCTTTTGGGGAAATGGAGAGGGAATGTTAAAGGCCTGTCGAATGACAAGTGATATGACAGCAAATAGGGGGTGACAGTAACAGCAAGTTGTGGTTTTCATAGCTAATTGAGAGGGTCTGATGCTGCTTGTTCCGGTGTGGGAACTCAGAGGCTCCAGTGCAATTTTTAGATTCCAAGTTGAAGTTAAGTAAAAGGAAGCACAATGCTGAGTTAAACGGGGGCATTACTTCCTGGGTATTCCGTGGAAGCTGCTGAAAGTTTACAGGGATTCAAAAAACTGACAAATACTCACATAGGGAATATTTTAAAAGGGTTGTTTATAAGAATGTGTGACCTGGGACTGGGGGCTCACTCTCTATGTGCCACATGCATAGACCTTCCTGATGGAAAAGGGATGTTTGTTGGACCAGACTCCCTATCTTGTCTGGTATGACCTTCCCACATTTTCCATTTTACAATATTAAAACTCAGCATTGTCTTAGTTATTGATTCCAGGCTGCTTTAGTAATTTATAGTAATGTTTTACTACTGAGAGCAGCTTTGCTAGATTAGATTTTAGGTTTGGTTGCTGTTCGCTGCTCTCACTGGGCATTGTGGAAGATATCAGTGGTAGAAAGAGATGAGAGTTTTTAATTGGTGTTTGCTTAAACATAAAGAAACAAAAAGTTGAATAGTGAAGTTTTGATATCTTCAGTTTCTTCTCTGTACAGTCACAGGTCAGTCAGCTACCCTGAGCGAGGCAAAGTTTAAGCGATATGCTTGCTGTGAGCTTTGGGTGGTATGGATTTTTGGCCTGAAGACTGTAGCTGGAGGCCCTATTTTGTTTTTCTGCACTGTCTGATACTTTTTTGTCCTACTTTGGTTTAGTGAAAAACTAGAGACTCAGAAGAATCCCTTCAAATACATGTTTTTATCTTCTAGAGGCAGAATTGATACCACTGGTTTTGTTTTTAAAAGTGCAAGCTAAGTGTTTCCTGTTTTGTTTCAGCTCTGGATGAAGGAGATATTGCCTTGCTGAAAACATACGTGAGTAGCATGCATTTACTAGTGAGTTAAAGAAAAAAGCAAATCCTGTTGGGAATTGAGTGCAAGAGTGGAGGGATGTGAACTGAGTAGTTAGTAAGTCTGTTAGTAGGTTGTGCTCCAGCTATGGGTTTCCTAGGGCTTCTTCACTAACCAACTTTCTTGCTTGATAAAGAACAATAACTTTTAATAACCCTTCTTCCATCAAATTTACTTGCTTTTAGCCATCACGTTAAAAAACTACTTGTGAGAGATACGCAGATCTTGTAAAAAGAATGTAATCTCGTAAGAAGAACATAAGGACATGGAGCTGTTGGAGCAAGTCCAGAGATGGTCCATGAGGATGATCAGGCAGCTGGAGTACCTGCCTTATGAAGACAGGCTGAGAAAGCCCATTCAGCCCGGAGAAGAGAAGGCTGTGTGGAGACCTCATAGCAGCTTTGCAGTATCTGAAGGGGGCCTAGAAGGGTGCTGGGGAGGGACTCTTCATTCGGACTGTAGTGATAGGACAGGGAGTGACTATAGTGATAGGACAAGGAGTAATGGGTTTGAACTTAAACAGGGGAAGTTTAGAGTAGGTATAGGAAGAAGTTATTCCCTGTGAGGGTGGTGAGGCACTGGAACAAATTGCCCAAAGAAGCTGTGAATGCTCCATCGCTGGTGGTATTCAAGGCCAGGTTGGACATAGCCTTGGGTGGCATGGTTTAGTGTGAGGTGCCCCTGCCCATGGCAGGGGGGTTGGATCTAGATGATCTTAAGGTCCTTTCCAACCCAAACTGTTCTGTGATTGTATGAGCTTGTGAGGAGTTTGCCATGGACAGTAAGGCTTAAAATGCAAATCTCCTCTCTACCAGAAAGTACAGTGGGTCTGTGAAAGAATTCTTGACAAAGAAGACTTGCAGCTTAGGGTACATTTGCCAAAAGTCTGAATATTCGTGACACTCCTTTACAAAGCTCTGGAATATGCCTGCCGAGGCTTCTTTTTGGTTACCATGTTGATATGAAGATCTTGTAAAGGAGATCCTGATGTGCCCACACTAAGCAAGGCAAGATAGTAAAGCATTTTGTCACAGGCAAGAATTGAGCTTTTGATTTGCTCCATGATCTTTCTGCTGTCTTTGGTGGATGATGGTGAGGTGTGGTAAGGTAGTTAAAGCACTAGTACAGATGATTTTCTGATAACGTATACAGAATTCTATCTCCATATAATTTTTACTAAATCTGTTTTAAGCTTTGGGAAAAGCAATAGTTTAAAAAAATAAGGCTGGACAGGTTTAAAAGAAAAACAAATCCTTGAAGTTTACAGATGTGAAAAATTTCCACTTGCACAATTAGTGCTGTGTACCTGCACTCTGGTCTTGCAAACAGCAATATTGTTACTGGAACTCAGTACTGGTGTTTTTGGCTGTGATCAGGAGTTGATGTTACACCAAGACAGTCTGTTGAACATCTTGACTTTCAACAGCTATTGTAATCTTTTTCTAAATGTGAAATAATTTGAGTTACGAAATCTGTGTGATATTTCTTTTCCAGGGCCAGAGCACGTACTCAAGGCAGATCAAGCAAGTAGAAGATGATATTCAACAGCTGCTCAAGAAAATCAATGAGCTCACTGGTATCTTTCTTTCTTAAGATAACTTGGAATAGAAGAGCTGCGTAAGGAAGATGGGGAGAGACTTTAGCAGGTCCTGTTGCAAGAGGACAAGGGCTGATGGTTTTAAACTAAAAGAGGGGAGATTCAGGCTAGATGTGAGGAAGAATTCTTTACAATGAGGGTGGTAAAATCCTGGCACAGGTTGCCCAGAGAGGTGGTGGATGTACCATCCCTGGGGATATTCAAGACCAGGCTGGATGTGGTTCTGGGCAACCTGATCTAGATGAAGATGTCCCTGCTCATTGAAGGAGGGTTGGATTAGATGACTTTTGGGGGTCCCTCCCAACACAAACCATTCTGTGATTCTGTATACCAAAACTGGTGGTTTAAGAAGCTGATCTTAAACAACTTCTGTATTGGTTTGTTACTTTTCATTATTTGGTAACATGAGATTTTTGCTTTGTAGGTGATGGTCTTTTGGATTGGGCAGGGCTAATCTGTACATACAGTTACGTGATTCTGTAGTGTAACACCTTTTAATTCAAAACTGTAATTTTTGTATCTTACATGACATGAAACAAATGCCCCTATCTGCCACCAGATAAATTGTCCTGATATGTGTCAAGCTGTGTTTGAGTAGTGAATGAACTTCCATAGACTGCAGTAACCCAGTGTGTTAGGATTAAGCATTGGTTCCAGTCCTTGCGTAGGGAAGAAATGAGCATCAGAACAGCTAGCATTTAAGATCAGCTGGCTTAAATAAATACATCATGGAGATGGTACTTTTTCTATGTATGTTTTGGAAGATTTATGAGGTTTTTAATCTGTGTGAATCCCTTAGCTTCTGCTGTCTTGCGCTAAAGCTTTCCCTCAGTGAAAGCACTTGCAAAGTTTCACTCTTTTTCTGCAACTTTTAAAAGCATACTTATCTCTAATACCTCTGTCCAGCCCGGTTGTTGCAGTCTCCATGCTGCACAGCTGTATTAGAGGATGCCTGGACTGGTATCTACATGTTTAGTGGGCACAGTCACATGTGCCTCCTTTCTTTAGAGGAAGTCCATCAAAGGGGTGTGTGTGTGCTTGGATGTCTTAAAAAGCTTCCTGCAGGCTTATGTCTGTGTTCTTGGTGTGGGAAGAATTGCTGGCATACCTGTTAGGTGCTTCCTTTTCAACCTGTGTTGTACATAGGAATCAAGGAATCTGACACCGGCCTGGCTCCTCCTGCTCTTTGGGATCTGGCAGCAGACAAGCAAACTCTCCAAAGTGAGCAGCCATTGCAAGTTGCGAGGTGGGTGCATTCTCCTTCTTTGCAGTGGAGCTGCATAATGTTAAAGACGTCAGTTACAACTTATGCATAGGCTACTTAAAAAATTAGGTTCACATGTTGTGCATATTGAAAGTGCTTTTACCATTGTATCAAAAAAGAACTCTGTTGTACTTGATGACATGTTACATACTTCATACTTACTCCTGTAATTATTGCATGGTGCTAAGAGAATCACAAGTACAATAGCTGTTTCAGTGTCTCTGGAAAATTCAACTCTCTTACCTTGATGTTTATACAAATGACAAGCCAGTTAGTTTCCTGGTGGCGTTAACTGAATGTTCTGTATTAGGTGTACAAAGATAATCAATGCAGACTCTGAGGACCCCAAGTACATTATTAATGTCAAGCAATTTGCCAAATTCGTGGTGGATCTCAGTGACCAGGTGGCACCGACTGACATAGAAGAAGGCATGAGAGTTGGGTGAGCAAAACCTTCAGGTTTTTACAAGTTTTCTTGGAGACTGAAGCTTTCTCATCGATCCATTAGTTTGACATGTCAGCAGCTATCATATTTTCGCAGCGGTTGAAATGGTAGCACTAATGTCTTTCTGTTGGAAGACAGTAACTCTGCATGCCGTGCTGGAATCTGGATTTTGATGTCATTCTCACGAAAGCCATGCATCATGAATGGAAACTGTTCAGTTTGGGCCCCAGCAGTCCCACATTCAGGGAACCTGTGTAGTTGAATTCCCCTTTGGCAGTCTGCACGGTTACACACAGGGCAGCCGCAGGAAATATTTGCTAAGGAGGTGAAGCCTCTTACTTTTAGAATCAATATTTTGCCAGTTTGCTCTGCGGGATGTTTTGAAGTTTATTTTTCAAAATACTTTGGAATTAATTTTTTTGGAACCTTTAAACATCTCTGCAGAAGAATTCCAGTTTCTGGCCCACCTGACTGTTAGCTTTCAGGGCTGGGCTGTCATGATGCCAGAGAAAAGAACAGAATTTGGCTTCTGACTTAGACTTGTTCCTACATGACAGTTTAATGAACCAGTGTTAAAATAATAGTCTTTATGCTTTCTTACCAGGGTGGACAGAAACAAGTATCAAATCCATATCCCTTTGCCACCAAAGATTGATCCAACTGTCACCATGATGCAAGTGAGAACTGCCTTTACTTACTGTGACATTGCTTTGTCTTGTAATTTTAATTAGTTTGGCTGGATTTTGTTCTGGGCTGGATACACAGCATCGGGCTATTAACTGCTTGCTCACCTTGTTATTGTGTAGGTGGAAGAAAAGCCAGATGTCACTTACAGTGATGTTGGAGGTTGTAAAGAGCAGATTGAAAAGCTGAGAGAGGTGGTTGAAACCCCTCTGCTGCACGTAAGTAACCTCCAGGTTGAAACTTTTGTTCTTTTGAAAGTATTCTGCACATCTGCTAGCATTTGAAAAAACAAGATAGAATAACCTAGCTGAATATAGATGCCTCAAGTGACAGGAAGTTTCATTTTAACAAGTGAAGTCTAGCCAAGCCTGGTTTATATTGCTATTCATTGATGATTTTCTTAACTTGTATATACATTTTGATGCAGAGTCTTTAATTTGCACATAACCTTACCTTCTCTTTCCCACCATTACAGCCTGAAAGATTTGTTAACCTTGGAATTGAGCCTCCCAAAGGAGTGCTTTTGTTTGGGCCACCTGGTACGGGCAAAACCCTTTGTGCCCGTGCTGTTGCTAACAGGACTGATGCTTGCTTCATCAGAGTCATTGGATCTGAATTGGTGCAGAAATATGTGGGAGAGGTAAGAGCAAATACTTGGAGTGTGGAAGGATTTGCAGGTTTCCAGTGATGAGGACCAGACACCAGAGTGAGTCAGTGTACTTGCATGCTGGAGATACAAGTAGGGGAGGAGCTGTCAGACACATGGCTGCAGGTCAGGCAGGCAGTGATAGAACTGGAAGTACACTGTCATTGATGAAATGGATTCTGTGGTGCAGAGTTTAATCTGCAGTTCAGGATCCCAGGATTAGGATTCTGTTGCCAACTCTGCCACTGATTTTTCATTTGGGCCTGGGGTAAATGACTTCACCTGATTTTAAGAGTAGTAACTTGTCTCTCCTTTATAAATTGCTATAGGATTTAGAATGTTCCCTTATATAGATGTATACAGATATAAGAGTTTTATTATTGGAACCTTAGAAGTGTTGTAAGCATGAAAAGTTTAATTTTTATAGTTTTCCTTTGAAGTGCCTTGAATCTTAACAAAATCTTGGTGGCTTTTTTTTTTTTTTTCCTTCCAGGGAGCTCGAATGGTTCGTGAACTCTTTGAAATGGCCAGAACTAAAAAAGCTTGTCTTATATTCTTTGATGAAATTGATGCCATTGGAGGTATGTTGGTAATATCATAGAACCATAGAATAGTTAGGTTTGGAAAGGATCTTAAGATCATCTAGTTCCATCCCCCCCTGCCATGGGCAGGGAATAGAATCATAGAATAGCTAGGGTTAGAAAGGACCTTAAGATCTATAGCTTTAAGCTCATAGGAGAAGAACTTTGAAGTTTTCTTTACATGTTTTAATTCCCTATCTGGATTGCTGTAGTGCATGAAATGTGCTTGTAAATACCCGTTTAGCAAAGCTACTACCAACATGCCCCACATGCCAGAGGCTGTCAAGAGGTGCTTTATATATGAGAAGTCAGTTTGCACATTTGGAACACCCAGAGTATTTGAACTTCAGTGAAGAACCTCTGCACAAAGTGCTGTTAACCTAAACCCTCTTCAGCTTCTGGACTACCTACCAAATCTGTTGCCTGCCTGAAAAGGAGTTATTTTTTTCACTCAAAGGAAGTACTTTGAAAGTAGAACAATTTTCACACAGAGAAGAAGATTTTAGTTGAGGGAAGGCAAAACAAACGAAGAAACAAGCTACATTCACACATTTCAGCAGCTTGGCCAGTGATTAGGCACGGAGGTGGGCCCTTTCACACCAGGGATAAGGATACAATGCTTATGATAACTGATGAGTAACACCACTCTTTGTTTGAAATATGTTTTCAAATAACCCCTCACACCTTTTTAAACTTGCCACAAAGATCTGTGTGTAATTTAAAATGCTTTTTCTAGGTGTCTTCTATGCAGGAGCTGTGACACCTCCAGCAGACACTGAGAGGGTCCCTCCGCTGTGTGAAACACATGTGTCTTCTCTCTCCAGGTGCTCGTTTCGATGATGGGGCTGGAGGGGACAATGAGGTGCAACGTACTATGCTGGAGCTGATCAACCAGCTGGATGGCTTTGACCCACGAGGCAACATCAAGGTGCTGATGGCTACAAACAGACCCGATACTCTGGATCCAGCACTGATGAGGCCTGGCAGGTTGGATAGGAAGATTGAGTTCAGCTTGCCTGATCTTGAGGTGAGAGTGCTTCCTCCTCTCACAGCTAAATGTAGTCTGGTACTAGAGTGTTTCTTCAGTTAGGGCATGTTGTCTGGGAGCAGTTTACGAGAATTACCAAAAGCAGCACTCTTCACTTAAGTGAAACTACATGGAAATTTGGAGGATTAAAGATGTGCCAAAATGGTTTTCACACTGCACGGATTCCATCTCTGGCGGAGAAGCCTTGATGAATAGCTGTAATCACTGCGTGTACTTGTCTGAACAGATAAGGAATTCTTCAGCCAGATACATGATTCAGTTCTTAAGTTGGATTGTGTTTTGTTTGGCTCTTTTGAAAGTGATTTCTTTAGGTACTTCTACCAGTAAAGCTCTTTTGAAAGTTACTTTATTAATGTTACTTATCTGTAAATAAAGTACTTACATTACTTATCATGGACAGTTAAAACATGTGCAGACATGGGAAGCTTGGGCAGCAACTAAAAGATCTATTCTCTTTCTGCCCTTGCTCTGCATGTGGACAACTGCAACTGTCTGCTTCAAGTCATGAACCCTTCTCCTCACTCTTCTTCCAGGGGCGTACTCACATATTCAAGATACACGCTCGTTCGATGAGTGTCGAGAGAGACATCAGGTTTGAGCTGTTGGCTCGGCTGTGTCCCAACAGCACAGGTAAGATGATTAATGTTTTATAAACAAGTTTGGGCTTCACCTTCACTGTGGTCAGTGTTGGATTGGTTTATCCCTGTCTTCCCAGGCGCGGAGATCCGCAGTGTCTGCACAGAGGCAGGCATGTTTGCTATCCGAGCCCGCCGGAAAATCGCCACAGAGAAAGACTTCTTGGAAGCAGTGAACAAAGTCATTAAATCCTATGCGAAGTTCAGTGCTACCCCCCGCTACATGACCTACAACTAATCCTTTGGAATGTCTTCCCTGTTCCTATAGTTAAACTTTCTGGGGAGCCCAAATCCAAATGTAGGAATCTCTATCTTGTTCTTGGAAGCTGGAAATAAATGGTAAAACAGTAGGTGTGAATTCACTGTGAGCATGTCTTACACCAGTGGAGAACTGATGCTGTAGGAAAACAGCAGCCTAAGATAGTGAAGTATTTTTAAATTGGGCACCTGGGCAATGTTAGAAATCCACAGTTTAGGATTCATGCCCATCTGAGCTGTGGAGGTGCTGAAAGATCCCCAAGTGGCTGCAGGGTTTCTGGATGTGCTCAGAAACATGTATGCTGAGAAACACCTGGATGTGCTCAGAAACATGGTGCAATGCTCTGCATTGAGATGTAGGGATGTCCCAAGGAAACTTGGGAACTACTGTGGGAAAAATGCTGAAGAGAAGGCACTTGAGGAGCCTCATGGTCTGAGTTATAGCCCAGCTTAGGGAAGACATGAAGGGATAGTTTTTCTCTCTTGGGTGAACATGCTGGTAACCATCATAACTTGTTTGTTTTTTTAATTTCATGGTTTTCTTCATCCCTTTTGCTGAGTTTCCGTGTTTCTTACAAAATAGTAAATGGGTCAAGAAGGAGGAAGAAGTGTAATTTCTTAGTGCTAAGTGAAGATTCTTTTATCTGGTTCCTGCTCTTAAAAGGATTCAAGTTGATAAAGTTTTTGGTAAGAACAAGCGGGTGGGATGCAAGTTCATTGATGAGACAGACTTTTTCTTGTCCAGCCTGAGCAGGAATGGTGGTTCAGGAAGTTTCTGACTGGTTCAGAAAGCAGCGGAGGGCACCTCTCTATTTACCAAGAGCAGTACGTGAAATTCAGTGTTACTTTTTACGTCTGCAGCTCTTGGCGACAGTCCTCTGAACTTCACAAACTTGAGTTCGTGAGCTCTGAGACATTCCACTCGGAGGGAGATGCTGGTCACAGCCTGCTGTGGTCCAGGAGAGCTCAAATGGCCTCACTTAAGACAACTGTTTCTTGGGTCACAAGATTACTGGCTTTAATCATTAGTAAATTTCCATCCTGGCCACAACCTGAGTTGGTAATTACTAGTTCCAGTAACAGTGTACCATTCTGTTCAGGCTATCACCAAGGTGAGGAATCTTCCAGGGCTGCTGGGGGATGACTGACAGATTATTCCTTAGCCAGGCAACAGGAGTTCCTGCTCTGGTCAGTGATGCTCCATCCTTAACCATGCAAAAGTGCCTGGTGCAGCCAAGGGACACTTCACTGCCCAACTCATTTAAGAAAGGCCAAGGCCTGACAAGGATTCCTGAGATGGCAGAGCAGCCCTGTGC
>JANRGW010016961.1:0-37221 GCA_024733675.1 Psilopsiagon aymara | reverse complement strand
GGTTTAGTGTGAGGTGTCCCTGCCCATGGCAGGGGGGTTGGAACTGGATGATCTTAAGGTCCTTTCCAACCCAAACTCTTCTATGATTCTATGATTCTACGTTCTTCCACCTGTAGAATGTGAGGCTTCGCTGCAGTGCTCCAAGCCTAGGTCACCTGAGGGAGGTGCTTCTTTCTCCTGGAAGCTGCTAATGGATGTTTTTAAGTCAATGACAGAACAACTTGTAACTAAGAGGCACGATGGAAAGAAATGGCTGTTTGTACCATCTGCCTTTGTTACACAACTAGAGCACAAACCTTAATGTTTAAGTGGCTTTTATTAGAATTTCAGCTAATACAAAAGGATATTTCATAAAAATATCTCTAAGCTGCTAGAAAAATGCATTGACTCTAAAACACTCTGTAAGATTCTGGTTTTGTGCAGCATTGACACTTCGACATTCAAAGATTGACGGTACAACACTCAGACAATGTAACACTCAGCAATCTCTGAGTCAGGCAGTGACATTCATGCAGAAAGTTTGGTTTGTGTTTATCATTGGCATCCTTTCTTCAGTCTCTCCTATATCACTTTGATAACAACCTCATTACCATCCTGTTGTCCTCACCAAAACCAGAGGCACATTATTACTGTTGTTTTACAGAGAGGAAACAAAAGCAAAGAAAATTGTGATATGCCCAAGTTAGAACAGAAAATTAAGGCAGGGCTATATAAAGAAACCAGAGAAGCTGAACTGCTCTTGTTGAGCATCTTACCTGCCATCCACCAATTTTACATTTTATAGTGACACCACACTTTTAATGTCCCTTTTCTTCTTTGTGAAATTCATGTGGTAAGTCGTACGCTTGGACATATCCTAAGTATAATAAAGAAAAAATTATTCTTTTTTCTGAAGTGAGGCACATAAAAATGCAAATGTTTTTTCCTT
The DNA here is from genome assembly GCA_024733675.1 of Psilopsiagon aymara. Classification (NCBI taxonomy): domain Eukaryota; kingdom Metazoa; phylum Chordata; class Aves; order Psittaciformes; family Psittacidae; genus Psilopsiagon; species Psilopsiagon aymara. Next base: position 36,293 of record JANRGW010016961.1, on the reverse strand, counting down.
GAAAACCACTGCACAGATTGTTCTGGTAGAGCAGAATAAAAGCTGGCTTCTGTCTCATTAGAAAAAGATTCAAAATATTCCTTATTTTCTCTCTAATTATTTCAAGCTGATACAATATAGGGGAAAAAAGCTCTTTCTCTAAATATTTGTTCACATTTTGCTTTAGCATGATTGCTATCAGCTTGTATTTCTTTTGTTCAAATATTTATATGATCAAGTCACACTGGCACAAGTGATCATGGTGAACAGATTTCAAAATCACATGCACAAGCGTTCACTGAAAGTGAGCATTCTGTCCTCCCACATGATAATTTATTTCAGAAAGGTCCTTTAATCAATAAAATCAGAGCAAGCAAATAGCATCACGTGATTTATCTGACCTATAACTATCAGGCAATACAACTAGAATATCAAGTATTCTGAGAACAAGTCTCAGACAAGCCACAGATGAAAAATCCTAGTCACAAATGCATTGATTTAGTAATTTCAAATAACAAAGAAATCACAAAAAGCATTGTTTGCTTTCAAATATCCTTTGAGTAGCAAAGGAGTATATTTTTTTATGTGAATTATTCATCCAAACCTCATAAATATGCATTTTATAACAGCAGGGTGTACTAATAATAACTTTTCCTAATAATCTGAATGAAATGGGAACTGTAAATAAAAATATAAAGAGATTGTGTGCCCTTTCTGTGGTTTTGCTATCAGTAAAATTTCAAAAGGCCACCTTCTGCATTTTAAATTTAGAAGTACTATCTGGCAAAGGCTCATCACTATTCACAACTACCTGAGGAGAGGTTGTATTGAGGTGGGGATTGGTCTCTTCTCCTGGGTAAGAAGTGATATGACAAGAGGTAATGGCCTCAAGCTGCACCAGGGGAGGTTTAGACTGGATATTAGGAAAAATTTCTTCACAAAGAGGATGATCAGGCATTGGAACAGCCTGCCTAGCAAAGTGGTGGAGTCACCCTCCCTGGAAGTGTTCAAAAACTGTGTAGATAAGGCCCTCAGTGACATGTTTTAGTGGTGGACTTGACAGTTCTGTGTGGCTTATGAGAAACATTTATAACATTGGCTACCTCCTTTTCCCATCTCTTCACTGAGTGTGAACCAACTACATGAACATTATGAACTGAGCACTGACTTCTGGCCTGAAACGCATACACTTCCTTGTTGGGGTGCATGTGTGTATCAGGTTGTGTCACCTGATGGCTATGTGATTCCCACCTAAAACTGCATGCATGAGCTTTGGTCTCCTTATACGGTCCGAAGGTGTATGCATATCTGTGTGCGTATATGTGTGTGGGGCCAAGGTCATGCATCTATATAGAGAATGCTTGCATGTTGCTGGTGGGGTGTCCAGACATGTCCAGTAAAACAGCTCTGAGATCCTTGGGAAAAACTAGCACCAGAAATTTGTCTGGCAAGTTTACAAGGTTTGTAAAGAGTCTGAAAGTCCCCAAGAGAACTCTAAGAAATAAATCATGCAATGAATTGAATCTGGTTTTTATGCTGGCAGTCTCCCATTTTAAGTGTGTAGACTGTGTTTGGTAATAAAAGAGGAGGGAAATTAGAGGTTTGGCAGGTAACCCCATGTACTTCACTATAAAACCCTCTGGTCCATACCATTTATTAGAAATTGTTCTGAAAAAAGCAAACAAGCAACAAAAAAACCCCAAACAAAACAACCAAAAAATAGCAAAAAACCTGAGTGTTATAGACCTTGCCACCTCAGTACCTTTCTGGACAGATTATTCCAATCCATTACATAAAATCTGATACTTTAGCTTAACTGCTTCTTTCACTTTTCTAATGCTTACCCATTTATGTGTGTTTCAGAGAGCACTCAGATTCTCTCTCAGCCAAGAAACTTCACAACTGAGACAGTCGAAGTTTTTTGGATCAAGATGAAACTCTGGCAATGAGGGACAGTTGGGCACCTTATTTAGCCATTGGGATGTTACTATGGTGACAGAGTAGTTTTAAGATAAGGTTTGAGAACTACCTAGAAGATATACAGCTTTGGCTTATCTTTTCAGGTAGGAGCCTGCTGACAGCTGTTCACTCTGATTCTTTCTAAAACATAAAAATCTCCAGTTTTCATTGGTAAAGTGCCAAACACAATTCTGTGAGATTCCAAATGGCTATTGAAAGCTCTCTAAAACCACCATATCTTTTCTTTTTTGCAATCTATTTTTAAAACCAACATTTCTAATTCCCTCCCATCTCATCATCCATAGAATGGTGTTTACACATGAGAATTGAAATATTTATGCGCAGTTTGTGTTTTAAACTGTTACAAGTTTTAGAATGCTTTGGGATTTTTTTCAAAACGAAGGTGCTTTATTAATGTAAAAAAAAATATTTAGAAAATCAAAGCTGAAATTATAGGGAATCATGATAGTTCTGCTGTAAAAAGGATCTGGAAGCAATTTAACACAATATATTCTTCTGTGAGGGGGAGAAGAAAGTACTTCATGTCAAAATATCATATTCAGGTATCTTTAGCCAACAAAGAGAACACCAAAAATACTTACAACTAGCCTATATCACGCATCCTTTGTTGTATATATGTGCAATACAATAAAAATGTTAGTTTGAAAAGATAGGCACTATTTATTCAAGACATATTTGGTTCTATTTTCAGGACACAGTATTACAACCAGAAGAGGGAATGCAGTTTATCAGCCCTTATGTGCAGTGTTGTGCTGACAGTGCTGATGGCGCTGATAATAAATTGAGGCAAAGGAGATGCCTCCAAATTTAGCTCATATTAGAATTTTTTTGTCATGAAGAGAAGGAGAAGCCCTGTCATTTATAAGAGGGGAAAAAAAAGGATACATGTAGCAAGGAGGTAAATTTTACTCCAGCTTTTGAACTGGTTATAATTAACAATGGAAAATCCTAAAATTCAGCATGTTGCAATCCCTTTCTTAATACACTGCATTACTACTTTGATATACCATTTAATTGTAATTGGTGTAACTCTGGAGACAATGAAACAGCTGTACTTCCTTTGAGGATCTATCATCAAAATTAATGGTAAAGAGCTGTGGAACACAAATCCATTAGCTGAAATGAATGTGGTCTGAGGAAAGGCAGAACTGACACTTCTGTAACTCCTGAAGTCATTCCCATTCCAAGATCCTAGGATAAAGAAAGTGTTTTATTGTGTGTATGAAAATACCTGTCTCTCTGTTGCACTTTCCTTAGAGCTAATGTTTGTTTGTTTCAAGATTTTGGGGCACAATATAATTTGTAAGAGTTCAGCCAGGGAATGTGAGGAGAAGAGAGAATTTTTTGCTAAGTACAGTGAATCGCATTCCATCAGCCACCTGGGTGCACAAGAGGTGCTCTATTGTGTCAGATAAAGGAACCATCCTTTAAGCCTTCATCCTCCTCCTAACATCAGCTAGGCACAGGTGCTTAGGAAAAGGCACTCAGAAAAGAGGGTCTTTTCCCAGTCTGATTTAATTGGTCTTAGAAACCAGACTGTTGATGTGAAGCTAATTTGGACTATTCTGAATGCCCTAAAATGGATCTAGCCTTCAGAAATACTATTTACAGCTCTTCGCAATATCACATGATAATGATGTATAAGAACTCTTTCCCAAACTCCAAAGAGTGAAATACAAAGCGGTGTTAATTTTATTCTTAACCTTAATTTAGCCCTGGTTCTTTCTAGTCAGCTCTTACAAGTAAAAGAGGTTTCAAGGAGACAGCACGGTGAATTCGTACCTTTCAGGTGAATAAAATCCTGATTTATGAGACTTGCTTGCCACGAGGCCATGGGAAGCACATCTCATCACGTGCTGGATGGCATCTGGACATAGAATGACACACTGAAAGATAGGACAGTCTTGAGCCCCAGATATATTGCAGCTTTTGAGTTTCTACCAGTACTTTGTCCTGGTTATAGCATAGCCCTGTTCAATCACTCTCATTTGCGTCTCTCAGCACCAGGGTCTGGCAGACAGGGACATGCTGAATACATACATCTGGTCTGTGGAATTCTGAGGGACAGAGACTGTGGATCTGCATGGAAAACAGCTCCGGGAATCTTATGATAGAAGTGCTCTATAACAGCACAGATGGAGTGGAACCCTAACAGCTGCATGGAACTAGGGTGGCTGTCAAAATTCTAATGGTCATATAGAAAAAACATATATGGATGCTAAGCAAAAATGTTTCTGCTTACTTTTGAAGTGAAGGAGGGTTTCTGAATAAAGTTGCTTTCTATTCAGTTTGTTCTCTTCTATCAGATTCTCTGAAAAATCCCAGTACCTGGGTTTTCTCTAGAATGCCCTTTTGGCAAATTATTTTTGCATATAGAAAGATCTTTTGAATAGGTATGTAATATAGTGATACTGTAACTAAATATATCATCCACCCATACACTTGCAATTGACTTTCCTATAAAGCTGGTCTTTTCTCCATAGTTGCTTCATCTAATTATCATCAATTCTATCTCAGGAAGGAAATGGTATAACAATGAAGAGATCAATTATCTTAGCAGCAAAAGAAAAAAAATTGGATTAAAAAACTGGCAATTTTAAATGGCAATCTGATCTTTGGGACATGTGGCGCTTAGAGAAGCAATGCACAAAACAACTTATCTGTGGGAACCCAATTGAATTCAATATAACAAAGTATCAGAGGCTGCTGTCACTGAACTGTCAGAGTAATTAATTACTATCCAATACCTGACAATAGCAAAGAGTGCTGTATAAAACATGTTTAAGACAAACAAGAAAAGTGATCATACAGTAATAAGAAAGAGAATGATGTCATTCTAACTGAGAATAAGGTCTGTTTTGTTCTATACCAATACTTCACCAAAGTCAAACATATTGATTTATTAACACACAAGAAGTACCCCAGCAGGCATAGTTAATATTTTAGTACTGCAGGCAGTGGAATGTGACAGTTTCACTTGTTGTTCTGACCTTTATTTTTCTTTGTACCATAATTTCCTAGAACTTCCATCTATCTGGAGAACATGCAATTAGAGAGATCCTTTTAGATAAGGCACAATCATTTCTCATATAACTTTAACACTCTTTTTTTTTCTAAATTAAGCTTATTCTTTACAGTTAACTCTTCAGAGTGCTTCACTGAGAACAAGAAAGACTACAGACAAACCACTTTAAAAGATACCAATTTGCAAGCCAAGAATTTTAGACTAAGATTTTATTTTTGAATAGTTCAGTCTGTCAGGGAAGACTGGATAGCTAAAAGCATGGATATAAGCACAGTGTGAGCAAATATTCATTTATATCTCTAAGTGAAAGAAGAAGAAGCACCTGAGTGACAACTTCATTAAATTTGAATACATTGTCTCTAACTTCTGCTGTAAAAGCTTCAGGAGCAATTAATTTCCTTGCTACTGGTAGTGATAATATATCATGGAACAAGAAACAAGAGAAGTGAAAACAAAACAAGCAGGGCATGCTAATTAAGGAATCTGTGAGCTAAATCCTATTTTGATAATGTGTACAGTTGTTTATACCCTCTTTCTCTAATACTATTTTATTATCTTACTTCAAAATTATAACTCACTGAAACCCAGGTTTTTCCTTGTCAGGTCTGGATAATATTTTAGTTTCTTACAGAGCTGGTTATGACAGTTTCATTGTCTCCACACTTTTTCCTTTGCATCCCCTAGTCTGAGAGTTGACTGCTGAGTTTTCTGCAATATAAATTATTTTTCCAGAAATACGTGAGTTTCAGTTTCTTACATGACTTTTCTGGAATTTTGTTCTGTGGGAACCTTAACTGAAATAGCTTAGCACTTTCCTGTTCACTGCTGATTGATTTCTCCTTCCTCAGCTGACAGAAAGCTCCCAAGGACAGGCTTAACTTCTCCCCTCCAAAAAGTTCCCACCATCCCAGCAAGCCACATCACAAATAAAACTTACAAACTGACAACAAGCAAATCAAACAAACCTCACCAATAGCTAAAGATGTTAGAGCTATTTCCAAAGCTATAACAGAAAGACAGCATCATTTATTTGCCTCTCCAGAGAACCTCCAATTTGAAGGGGTGACAACCCCTATTTATCAAAACTGCACCACAGATATCTCATGTGGAAACTCAGCTTGACTAGCAAACTGGCAAACCTGGCAGCGGGGAGCAGTGATGAAATTATCTCACCACCATTAAAAATTTTATGAAGCCAGAAGAACTGAACTCACAGAAAAATAAGCAAGATCCACACAGGCTAACTTTAGACTGGGGAGGGAGGTCGGTAAATTCCATCTAGAGTCACCAAAGGGAGATGCACTCCTCCGGCAGATGAATCAGAGCACTTAGAGTTAGGCTGCTGCTCTGAATCACTCGCTGCAGGTATTTTTCTTTATACAGAGGGAAAAGAAGCCTCAGAAAACCCCCTCATCTAAGTTAAAGAAAGTGCCAGTGCATTGAACAGTCTGCTCAGGTCTTTCAAAGCTGATAAATGGTATACATAAATGCAGAATTAAGGTAAGATTTCTCAAATAACTAAAATTAACTAGAAATTTCCCTCTTATTTTCGAAGTGTATTTAAAGACACTGAGGGTTTAATTTCTTAATCTCTACTGGCCCATTTAAAATTGCTATACTGATATTCCTCTGAAAAAATATCACCTTCTATAACAGGAAAAAGCTTGGGGAAAATACTTAGACACACACTTCCTGTGTTAAAGAGGATGACTATTAACTCAGGTTCTGGCACTGCTGAGAGTTTCCTTGGCATCACACAAAAGCAGACATAGTGAGATCCCCAGAGTTAGCAGCTAGCCATAAAAAATTATAGGTTGAAATTTTGAATTGTTTCTGTGTCATGGTTTAGATGAAATGAATTAAATAAGCCATTGTAATTTGCATTGCTTAGTATTCTGCATATTTTAAAGTTATAGCTTCATGCACAACATGTAGGATTATATTCCAGGAAGGACTATTTTGGAATAAAAAATACACTTGCACTGGGTTTACCTAGTACACATTTACAGATAAATTCAGGACCATACATGTCTGAGCAGTCCAATGTACATAATAACCCAAAATGTCCTACAACAGTAGAGCAGTCACTAACCTTGTAGAGGTAACCAGTAAATAGCTTTACCCAACAGAAAGGTACTTCTTTGACTCGTCTCCATTAATTCTTGCCTAACCAGAAATGAGTTCGGACCTATGTGTTAAAACTTTGGTCCATTGCACAAAAGAACTTGAAAGGAATTTGAGTAACTTCATTGTAGACTACGGCCATAACCAGGACGTTTCCACTGGATCTTGTAAGTGGCTGGGATTCACATTAAAAAAGATGTACATGGTAAAATAGCGAAGAGTTAAAGTCAGTGTTGCATATTTTAGAAATAAAATATCAGCACTGTTCACTGGGGAGAAAAATAAGGATGTTAAGTGTTGCAAGGAGTCCTACTCCAATAATATTCAGGACTTGCAGCGTTCCCTTCTCTGATTTTCTATTAAAACTAATAGTCTCTGATCTCAGAAATGTGCTTAATGGCAGTTCTGGAGAAGCAAGTGAAACTACTGTGCTAATTTCTTTCTTCTCACCCTGTCACGAACACCCAGGCAAACTTGGCTTCCAGATCACACTACATCGTAATGCAGTTTGCTCCTGCAGTAGTGTACTGTGGACACTGCACCTGTTTGCAGCACAGGAACAAAGCTGATAGAACTGGTGAAAAAAAGACTCCAGAAGTGCCAGCTGGAAATTAAGGTACTGTTGCCTCCTTGTTAAGGTTCAGGCTGACTCCCTTTAACAAGATCAGATTTATTTCCCAGCTTCATTTACCACATCTGCTAGTATACACCTAGCCTTGTGTTGGTTGGTTGAAGGTTTTTTTGTTGTCTTTTTTTTTTTTATAATAAAGCAAACATGATCAGTTTCATAGGGCTGCATCTAGCAGATCTCAGTGTAGGCAGGTGTCTGCTCCTTAGCATCACACATGGGCTTTCCCTGCCTCCAGGCCTCAGCTACAGTTGTGTGGGAGCAGCTGTTGGCGCATTCCAGTGTAATCTCTGTTTCAAAGGTATTTTTGAGCCAAAAAATGAGGTCTTGAGAGGAAAATAAAATATTACACAGGCAAAGGAACAACATATATTTTAGGGTATCCATCTAGAGCTATCATTTTGTTCCTACGAAAACCAGTGGAATGTTTTTTCACTTGAGTAAAGCCCTCCACCTGGGGGTTTCATGCTAGCTGTCAAAGTTCCTATTGCAGCTCAGACTTACTCTGTACAAGACAAATGGACATACCAGTGAGTATTGGAAGCAGCACAGCTCAATACCTTGGCTAAACAAAAAATAATTGCAAATCCTTTGTTCTAGAGAAGTCAGTGAATTAATTAAATCTTTTTTGCTTCCTAGCTATTAATTGTGAAGTTGAATCTATCACACATTCATTAGAACAAAAAACGATATATTTGCCATCTGAATGCTGCAGTCACTCCTTGGTGAAACAACACAGGCAGGACTGCAGAAAGCAGTATATTTTCTTAGACTATGTATATCCTTTTTCTTTATAAATGTTGACTGCCAATATACTTCCCCTAATATAAAAATCAAAGCACTTCTCTGGAAACACTGCCAATGACAATTTTCTTACCATTACAGATTATAATTAGAAACCTCATCCTATGGAAATGAATGCAGAGATCAGGTAACAGCGCCAAGCCTTGGCAAAGAACCAGCTGAGCTAATGTGACACATGTCATTACCTTATCCTAGTCACAGGTATGGGAATTAATTGGGAGCGAATTTTCATTTATGAACACCTGCACCTAGATGGTTATCTCCTGTTACAGCCTTGTGAGGACTTTTATTAACCTCCACTGTGCTTTATCTCTGGGCTGCAGGTTAGAGACTTTAAAGTTATTTAGCTATTGTAAGGGTGCTGTAGCACTTAAAAGATGCTATCACCTCATGATAATTGAGTTGAATTTACTGGGGCATAATGTACAATGTGCTCTATTGTGAAAGCTTAGGAAGTATAGAGCAAAGCATATTTTTCCATGGTAGAAATGGGAACTTTAAGAAAAGTTGTTTATTTCCACTTGCTAACTGGATTAAACTAAGTATTTTGTAGTCAGGCTAAGCCCAGTATTTTCACTTCATTCACTATGAAATATGTGCTATTATATCTCTTTAAGTATTGAATAATTTTCACCCTGAGTGTTCATGTTTTGGAGTTACTGCACAACCTGTCTTTCTAAATGTCACAGGGAACCTTGAAAACATGTGGATAATTGAGGATTTGAATATCTGAAGGGCACTGCAATGTAATGTGTCTATTCTAGATGACATGACCTTCTTGTATGAAACAGAATTCCTAATGTTCATAATAGCTGATTCCTAGTGCTTTTCCAAATTATTTTCTACTGTAGAATAACTGCTTTGTGAAAAAGCTTTTCCCCCAGGCAATTTCCCTTTTTACATTTTCTGCCCATAGTCTCACTTAGTCTGTGCATGGAAGACCAGGGGTTTGTTTTGGATATTTTCCTATCTCCAGCACACATATGGAAGCCTCCAGGGTGAGTATAAAAAATTCCAGAATGAACAGCGATGGAGAAAACTTCCCCTTCAGAAACATTCATTCTAAAAAGCCTGTCAGTGTCCCAAAATTTTTGCACAGTTCCCTGGTTCCATTCTTTCTGAAATATTGGGAATTCACTGAGGTCTTACAGCAGCGGCTTGTGTATGTGCCACTAGGCAGTTTTATGGATGCAGCAGTCCCTGTAAGGTTGATGTAATTTACGGAGTAATTGACTACCACATCACTTCCAAAAAAGTTTAAATGAACCCAGGCATAACCCAATCTCCTCCATATGTCCCTCCACAACTGAAAAGGCTGATCTTTACCTGTCACTTACATTCCACAAGAAACTTCTTTGCCTCTGTGCCAATGTTTCCATCAAAACCAGTTTGACTTTATTTTTTCAGTGAAGATTTTTCTTGCGTACGGATATGCTGCAGATTCTGCATTCCTTGTAAACAGTGTATGCTGCTTCACAATGTAAAGCATTTTCAGTAACCCCTCTCTTACCTCTCTCAACCTCTGAAGAGCCTGTTTTCTAGATAGAAAACTGCTAACCTAGGCTGTTTTTCATACAGAGGCTCAGGTGGAAGGAATGAAAACCAGCCAAGCAAAGAGGAGGACTGACGTGATCTGTGTGTCACAGAGAGCTGGGAGATTATTTTAAGTTCCTTAGTAGAGCAGCCAATTTTGTTCCATAACTTATATAGCTTCTGGACATCTTCCAAACAAAATTATATTTACCAGAATCTAACAATTATTGCTGTATTTGCTCCATAACCATCAATAATAGTTATTGATGCACTCCTTTAATAAATGGCACTAAATAGTAGAGTGAAATTCTTCCATGAAGGATTTTGGTCCCAGGATTACCCAAATATATTCAACTCATAATGTACATCTACATTTTCCACTTGCATTAGATCATAGTAAAGTGAAAGGAGTATATGTTTTTTAACATGAGAAATGCAATAGGGCCAGGTCAGCTGCAATACATTTTCAAGCTTCATTTTACCTCTGGTTTTGAAAAAATGCTGATTAAAAAAGTGGATGATTTATAGTCCTCTCCAGCCACTGATTATTACCCCTTAAATCTTGCAGCTGGGGACAAATGGAGCATGGAATGTCCAGCACTGACATTATAATATAGTAAAGACAATCTGTTAAATCGTACATATATTGTAGTTAACTCTAATTTAGAATATAAATCTTTGTGACAGATGATTGTGACATCATCCTCCCCTGAGTCGCACTGCAAGGATCTGGAGCTTAAGGATAATGAAATGCTTTGTGTCCCAGCAACCCTTTTAAGGTCAACTGAGGGAAGTACTGTTACACTCCTATACAGGAACACTATGAGCAAGTTCATGCTGGCTCAGGGCTCAGTGCTATTAAACCTATTTTTCTCTTTCTGCTCGGGAGATTCCCAGAAGACTGTCTGATCTTTTGACTTCCACAGATTTTCCTTCTTTCAGTCTTTCTGGATGGAAGAATGCAAGTTGCAAATACATCAGTGTTTGAGAGCTTTTGGAATATGTTATTTTTTCTGAGTTTGATTGCAATAACATACATTCATTATGCTTGTGTTGCCATGCAATAAGTACTGAGATTGCAGTGTCAACATTAACTTTTGTCAACCTCTTTGAAATACGGACTATAAGCATTCCAGGGCATAGGTGTATGTTGGCCAGTAAGTGAAAAAAGTAGTGTCACACTCCATATTGTTTTCCTGAGGAATGCAGCGAGGTAGAAAGTCTGTATTGCCTATTGGGAATCATTTTCGTACACACCATACTTAATTTACTTCATTAAAGAAGGCATCTAAAGAATCAGACCTATATTCATTTATGACTACTATGGACTTTCCTCTTTATCAAATTAACACCAGTGTGTGATTTTAAAACAATGTTTTTCCCCATATGACATCAGAATACAATTCTCATCAAGATTAAATATTAAAAAAAAAAATCAAAGTTATAAAGGAAATTATAGTGAAATACAATTTTCAAGATTGCACTTAGACCAATTTAACATTATAACCATAAACAGTTTAATATTAAGACTATTAGTGCTTGTCAATGAAAAGGAAAGTCAGAAATAGTGAGAGAAAATGAAATGCAGAACTTTCGTCTATCAGAAGATGCAGCACATTGAAAATCAATCACATGACATCAAAAAATCATGTCAATATTCTTCCTTGTGAAAATCAAAGCCAATTTTTTCAGCCTACTTCAACTTCTCAGATAGAAGCAATTTTTCATTCTTCCACTTTAAAAGAATATCTGCTTAAGAATTTCCAAAACTGCAATGGAATGTTTTTAGTTCATTAAAATGTTGGCTCTGGCACAAAATATTTGCATTTTTTCTCCTTTAGAAACAAGCTTGAGTATCTGAGAGCACAGAGACATGAGAAGTTGCTATGGGGAGGGACCATGTTCCCTACCCTATATAAGTCATCTTCACCTGTAAGAAAGGTTGTGGTAGAGTAGAGTTGACTCCATCATGTAAGTCATAAATTGACACAAGGGCAATTACCATGGAATAACTGATAACACAGAAAAATAGTCCTCTTTTTTTCTCATTTGCCTCCAACATATCAACTAATAGAGCATGAGAGACAACCATCACTTCTGACAGCCTTGTGCAGGTAAAAAGAACATTTTGAATATTATTGTTCATTCTAACTGGTTTAAGTGAAGAGTAACCAAGTAAAAGTCAAGAGATTTGCTCTAGTGCAACATTGCACTAGAATGTAGGCATTCACAAAACATCATACAGACATGTTGATAATAGGGCAAATTAGCAGGAAATTATTTGCTCATTATAGGCTGTTTTTCAGTATGTTGTGAACCAATCGCTTTCCACTGACATCGCCTGGACTTCCAAATTCTCATTTATGAAAAATCAACCTTAAAACTCTTGCTATAACTTCTCAATTTTTGCAAACACAATGGAAAGTGCTAGATGGACCTAAAGGTTTCATAAGTGATCAGACTTGGGTGTACATATTCTGTAGTATCCCTGTTTCCCCAGGAAGGAAGGAATCTGTGTACTCTGTAAAGTTTATTTTATTACACTGCTATTTGTTAACCTCAGATAACCACTTTCATATCTAAAGAAACCACAAGTGAATGCTTTTGCAGTTGGATGAGAAATGTTTCTAAAGAATAACCCTTTTGCAGGGAATCTGCAGGAACAATCTGTTTCCCAGAGATCTGAAGGCTGGCAAACCATTTGATTCCAACACTCCTGAAATGAGCATCTCTGCCTTCTCTCCCATTAGGCTTAGGACTCAAAAGTGCCAGTCTTTATATTGATTGAGGTAATTTATTTCAGCAGAAGATAGTCAAGGAAAGGCAAGACTTTGTGAAGAGGAATGTACCATGTACCTCTGTAGCAATGGAAAAAAGGAAGCCAGTGGAAATCAATATAAACACTCCTGACTGCAACCCAAATTTCAAAAGGTGATAAATTAAATGTGTCAATGTTTAATCCTATTAAATCCAAAGAGATCAAACATATGCCAAAGCATAAACACTTGCCAAGAGCTCTTATGAAAGGAGGTCAAGTATGTTAAGGCCAGATTGGAAATCCTGAACCTCAAATCTCAGGTCTTTCATTTACTTATGATGGCATAAAACTACTGAAAACTATAGGCAAGGCAGATATAAATCCCACAGATGTGGTTAGAAACCAGCATCTCAAACTTGGAGCTGCCAAACCTTATCAGTTCTTAAATATGTGTTGCATATAAGCTGTCAGTTCTGGATCGTCTCAATTTGAATTTGAGGGAGGAAAAGGAATTGGAAATCTTCAGTAGCATAAGCATTGCTAGTTGCTCATGTAGGAAAGCCAAGGACAGGCACTTTATGCTGTCCTCACTAGCTTTTTTTTTTTTCATGAAATACTTACTTGACTTGTACTTAAGTTCAGAATATGTTTATGCATTTATGTTTATACCCAGAAAACAGACAAGGGTCTCTAGGTTTTTCTGGTGATGGCCTCATCACCCAGTTGCTGTTATGAATCCCTTTCTGAGGGATATGTGTTCAGGGAATTTCAGCTCTTAGTGGGGCAGGATCTATTGCACTCCTTGAGGTTGAGTATATCGAATGATACTTTCAGAGGTGTCCCCAAGTTATTCAGGTTGAGGCAGCATGTGAGAAGTGGGATGCTCAGCACACAAGATGCCCAGATTTTTCCTTCATAGGACTGCAGCTGGAAGGAAGGCTGGAGTGTGCTTGAGTTCCAGCTCAGGATTTAGGTGCCTACAGTTTCCTTACACTTCATTTTACATGCCAAAGACCTCTATCTAGCCTTTATAGAATTATCTATCTATCTATCTATCTATCTATCTATCTATCTATCTATTTATCTATTTATTTATCTACCTACATAGTATCTTTATAGAGTATCAATACTCTATATTGATAAATCTAGCCGGAAGCTGTAAGAAAATGATATGCACCATTATTTTACACAGGGTCTTCAAATACCCGTTCCACCTCTTTCAGAATCAAGACTGTAGGTTGCATAGGCAGTGAAGAGCTTACCAGTTTTCACCTCAAGTATCTTTACCTTTGCATCAACTAATGAAGTTTACTTTATGGGCTTTAATCATCCTTTGAGGTATCATCATGGTTTTCTTAATCTATCTACAACTCTAAATTATAAGAATCTCATTTCTGAAGCAAATCCTCTGAACCCCTTTCCATGAGAAGGATTACCCAATCACTAAAACGTCTTGGAAAAAAGCAATGAGTGTAAGTCCATGGATAACTGCATTATGTGCACAAAAATTTCTGACCTACTGCATTACAGTAAGCTATGCAGATGGCCAAGGACCTCTGAATCAGCCAACAGCAGAAAGTCTAAACTGATTAAGCCTTTACAGCAGATGTGATTATCATAAAGGTTTTAACTATGTTATGGAAAATGATCCTATTAAACTGTATCTTTATAATCAACCATGTCTGTGTGTTTAACTAAATCCAGTTGAATGGGAAATGGCCTTCTTAAGCAGGGATAAAAGAAACCTAGAAAGCGCAGTTGTCCCTTCAGTCCCGAGACCAGCCTTGCCAACTGCTCATGATTTGGAGAAATTCAAAAGGATTTCCAGAGCATATAAATATAAAATCACCTGCTGCTAGTTCAGAGACTTGAGAGCCAAAGAACAGTGTCAGACTTTAACAAGCTGCCTTTCATAACTTCTGCAGGTTTTTTGTTGGTTTTGAAACAGAATGAGAACTGAACACCCTTGATGCCTTATATAGTCACTTCAGCAAAGTCCATAAAGTTTTTTCCCATATTTTATTGCATGTCCATGTTTACATAGTCCCAGGCAAACAGAATTAAAACTTATGTATATTGTACAGTCAGCTATTCAGAATTTAGGGCAAGCTGTAGCTATATATGACATGTAGGACAACACCAATTGGACTTCAGTGTGTGCACTTCTTGCTTTGTGAATGTGCTCAAGTCACTTGATAAAAAAACAGGTAATCCTGCAGCTGAAGTCTGTACCATAATATGTGGGCACACTGGAAGCAGGAATGAGGGAAGCTGTGGCTCATTTCATGGGCCAAAGGCATACAGTCAGTAACAGGACTGACACTTCTTTGCTACAGCTCATCTCACACTTCTGAGAGGTTCTTAGTACAGGCTGTTCGAAAGGGGACAGTGATTTGATTTAAAAGGTGATAGTTCCACTAAAATGAAATAGAATTTCCTTGGACAAAGAAAAGACCTTCCTTTTTTTCTCCTTTCTGCAAAATTTCAAAGCCTTTCCGCAAACAGTGGAGATGTTAGAGCTTCTCAGAAAGAAGAATACAAAAAGGCCATCTGCATCTGCTGGAAGAGACCATTAGAAAATTAAAGTTTTGTTTCTGAAAGTAAAGTACAGATTTTCAGAATGATTTTATGGCTTTTTACCTGATGAGTTACATTTAGCACAGGATCAAGCATAAATAGTGGCTCACAGATGTTCCTTCCAATTACTTATTTTATTGGTTTATCACTTAGTTTCACCTGCCTCCAGGACACCCACTTTCTTAGCTTTGTGAACATAATCAGTATGTCCTTTGGGCACTGACACTTCAGATGCTCCTTCCTTAAATGAGCCAATTTAAATATTTACAATTGTCCAGACATGCTTGAATGTAGATACCTACATGAACAGGTATGTTTATGCATGTAAATATATACATACACATTAAATGTATATGCATATATGCATTAACTCCATGAATAGCTTTATTAAATTTATTTGCCAGGCACACAGAAAATAAAACCTTGAGCTAAAGTTAAAAATAATCTAAAGTTAAAGCTAAGTTAAAAATAGTTAATTTGTAAATAATCCTGTAATTTATTCGTGTTCAGCACAAAGGAATATACCAAATTTCCTTATACTCACCTACTTGTAATATTTTTGCTAGGTTTACTACTTTCATTTTATAAACATGGCAGAAAATAACAACTATCTGCTGTGCGTGACACTGCAAAGGTTAATCCACAAAACTTTGTGATTGCACTTACTCCTTTCATGGTTTGTGGCTGGAAAAGCTCCTTTGAAGAATGGTGAATAGATTACCTGAGGACATACGCACAGGGTACATGGTGAGATATAGCCAAGTCAGCTCTTAGGGTACAGCTTTGAAGCAGCGCCCTGTGAAGACAGTAGAATGGGATCAGGGAGATGTTGAGCTCTGTAGGTGGCATGATATCAAGTTCATTAGCTTCTGCCTACCAAGTCTCTCAGGAGGACTAACGAGGAAGGCTATGGTGATGCCCTTGGTGTGAGACCAGGGACTTCTATGTTGCATTCTGTCCAGGGGCCTCAAAAGCTCTTCTTTGAAAAAAAATTTAGTTTCCAATTTTTCTTTCAAAAAATTGACTTGAAAAATATTTGGTATTTTGTATTCAAACCTATAAATTGACTTTATAAGTTTCAGATATAATGCGTGGGTTATCCTTTTAGGTACACCAGTAACCTTAAAGGAGCTATGCATGATCTTTGAAGTTGGACAGTTTCTCTACATATATAATTTTGTATTGTATTTAAATGTCTTGCTGGCATGCTTACATCAGTTAGGTATTAAAAAAGCACACAACCCAAGCCCCCAAAAGACATATACAAGCAAAAAGTATCTTGTAGACAAGGGTTACTAGCAAAACATTACTTGCCTTAGATGACTGATACATCATACTGTCTAATTTTGCTAGGACAATTGCTCTAAACTGTAGAGAAGTACCATGTTGACATTCAGTGTTACTTTTCTAACCAACATTTGAATGATTTTGTGATCTATAAACTACATCTCCACTAGGATATATCAATGCCAGCAAATTCTCCCAGGTGCAGAGATGTAAATAGATTAAAAAAAGAGCTCTATCTTTATAACACCTTAGCGAGTTCACTCTTCTGCTTCTGAAAAAAACTGCTGTCATTATAAAACTTTTCATATCCATGTATCTAAAGAGAAAGTTGAAATAACTGAAGTCACTAAAAAGAGACATAGGTCTACATTTTCACTCCAAGTCAGGATCAACAGTGCTCTTTGCATTTCTAACAGATACCTGGGCTGCTCTGCAGGTCTCCTGTCATGGTGTTCTATTGTTTTCACAAGTCCAATTTTGCATGGTCAGAGCTGGAGCTCTTGTATGCAGACAGGCTGAGAGGGGGCTTACAAATCCATTTCTAAATTTTCGTTTGTAGAAAAGTGAAACCACATCTATGTGCAGGCCAGAGCTCCCTGTTCAGAGAAGTGAAAATTAGCGCTGCTACAACCAGTGATTTTCAAATTGTAACCCATGAGCAAAGAAAAATCTCACGGATATTTAGTAGCCATCCAGAATAAAGAAACCAGTTGTCAGTAGAGTAAATACACTACAATGGGGCCAGTGACTCAGTCTAAGAACTGAAGATTCTAAAATTCAGAAAGTATCAGGAACCCCTGATGTTCTGGTTCTTGTGGTTAAATTGGGTAATTTTTATCTAGTTTTTGCTGTGCTTACTAAACACCGAAGTAATAGAATGTGACTGAAGACATGCAAGAATATTATTTTGTCCAGAGAAGTATTATACTTTGATGGTTAAAGTTTGAGGTCTGTCATTTTAATGTCTGTACAGAGATTGAACTGGGGTTAATTCGTCCAGCAGTTCTTATAAAACAGGAAACATGAGTAGAATTGAAAAAAGAAATCATTAAAGGCTAAGAGAGAGTAAAATTTCTTAAAAGCATGAAGCTTCTTAAAAGAGGAAAGAATATTTTAAATAAGAAGTACATGATTTGAAATAAAGATCCAGAAAGGTCACAGACATTGAGTTAAAGGAAAACTTCCTAAATTAGAATGATAAGAAATTACATAAAAGATAATTATGGATGCTTAGGAAATGACTTAGAAAAGACTTATGGATGCTTCAAACAAAAGTCATCAGTACAATTGAATTTTTATAGATCACACGTAGTAAGTATATTATTAAAGCCTGCAGTAAACAGTTTTTGTAATATGAGAAGATTCAAAAAATCATATAATTGAAATTTGAGTATGATTTTTTTTCTTTGAGGTTCTGATAAAAACATTGCTTTATGAATGACTGAAAATTTCATTTGACTGAAACTCTGAAACCTACTGTAAAAACGAAAAAGCTGCTTTCTAATTTCAAAAATTCCTTCTTTGACTTCCTACTGCAATATTCTCTGTATCTGGCTATCGTTAAATATATCTTAGACTTCAGTATCTTTTTTTCAGGCATTTTGTGGTTAGTGTAAGATATATTGTTGTTAAAAGTGGGAATGTTAATAAAGTGAACAAGAAAAAGGATCAAACTGTATAATTTAGTGGAATATCCACAGAATTTATAACTAGAAACTTACTAATAGTGAATTCTATAAAAAGATCCTCCTCCCTCATTAGATGAGATGTACTGAGTGTTTGAGGAAAAGATATGGACTACAGGAAATAGGCTTAGTTCAGGGAGAAGGGCAGAAAGGGAGGGAGAGAGGGAAGCAAGAACAGAATCCCTAAGGCTTTATCTCAAGAAAGGACATCTTATTTCTTTACTAAATGCTCAAAACCAGAACTGAAACTTTCCTTGCTGAAATCAGTAGGACTTGACATCTTTAGTAATCTGGTTAGACTAATGTTGGCATGCACCAAAAAGAAATTCCACCAAATAAAGGAGAAAATAAAGTACATTTTAAAGATTCTACATTTTAAAAAGAAGCTACTTGCCATTCCTGTTTATCACCCCTAGCAGAAACAGCATTGGCCAGACTGTAATACTTTACACTTTAAAGGGAGGAATAACTCCAGGACAAGATGTGAAAAAGCTCCTGAAAAGCTCTGGAATTTGGAAATTAGTATTTAAGTTGACTCCTGAAGCTTTATAGAACCATGTTTTATTGTTCTGTTAAACTCTATAATAGGAAATATTTGCTCTGCTTGCAGTTCAGGAGGTAGAGTAACTGGAAGCCTCCACCCCAGTGCCAAAAAGTCAGGAAATCAGCTTATTCAAGGGGTTGGTACAAGCATATACAGCAATTTAAAGCAGGGTTGTCAATTCAAGTTAAAGCTGCTTATGCTGTGCTATAGTCAGAGTAAAAATGCAGATCTCTTTTGGAATTAAATATTGTGGTTTCTGTGTGGTCCAAAAAGGCTCATAGCAAAAGTATCTCATTTTCCATGCAATGTTTCTTTCTGCTAGTTGATAAGCAATCCCCATCTACTGCTGTGGTGGACTGGGAGTGCCCAGAGCAGCGTTAGAAATTGCTTTTTAGGAGAACAACTATTTGTCCTCAGTTACTGTGCTTGGATTCATGTTGTGATGTGAGTGGTGAGAATGCAGGAATGGGACTTCTCGTGGACAAAATGTGGGACATGCAGCAGGAACAATCATCACCTGTGTTCCTGCTGCTGATGGGAGCACAGTACACAGGGCCAGAGTAGAGCCAGACTGAAGGAGAAGCCCTGTGACCCTGCACGTGGTCCCCAGTTGTGAGACAGTGAAGAGGAGTCCATCTGAAATCACTTTCTAGATTGTCCTCTAAGTAGGTATGAGATTTGGGTCTGCTGAAATACATTTCCTGACAAGGAGTACATGGAAAATCCTCCTCACCTAAGGATCGTATTAGTACTACACAGAGGGTACTTCAAATCCTGAGTACTTCAGCACTCAACACAGGTGAGGGGAAACATCTTGATACAGGATACAGCCTTCACATCAACAAATTGCAGACTGAGGATACCTTCAGGTTTCTGTTAAGAGTTCCTGTTATGGAAGGGAATCTAATTTTTTACCACACCAAATATCTGTTTATAGAATATGTTATGAAGAAAGAATTAATGTATTCATTTTTTTTACACTTTTTTTTTTTCATTTTCTTGGGTTGAATATTTTCATCATGAAGATAGTATGAATACAACTAATGACAAAATAGAGCAACTGCTAGACATACTTGTTCAAACCACAGCTTAACAAGACTTCGCCTAATGAGAGGGAGAAAGAGAAGACCAAGGGGGTCGTAATATAAAGTGGATGTGGTTGTGTCTCCAATTTCTGTTAGTCTGAAATGTATTTTTCCATCTATGGTTCTGTACCTATGTGCTACAGGCACTTCTGCAGATGAAATCAAGAGACCAAATTAGCTGAATTAAGTTTGCTTCTGAAGTTGGTAGTTTACATTCATCTTAGTTTACACACATAATAACAAGTGTGTTTTGTGAGAAATAATTCTTTGTTATCAAAAAAACCCCACTTTATTAAATTCCATTTTATGTGGTAGGTCTGCAGAAAATAAATAAATAAAAGTCACACGCTGTGCATGAGAGTTCTTGCAACTACATTAACTCATTTCAGTCTTCAATACTGTTTGTCTTTTCAAGTAGAGCATGATTTTTAGTCTGTATGCATCTTATTTAAACATTATATTGAGACAGGAGCAGAAAAAGCTGTTATGTATGTGAGTCAGAAAGAAAAAGAAATTGGTTTATTGAAGAAATTGTAATAAAAAAAAAGAGCATATTTCATATTACATAAAAATCTAACAGTTACAACAAGTTTTCTGCTGTGAAAATGGGAGTTTTCAGATCTTAAGAAGTTTTGAAAATTATTTTTTCTTTCTGTTTTGAAACACAAGATATAAAAATGGCTGCAGCTTTCCACTGAAGACTCACCATGGTTCCAGTTCTCTATGTGTCTTGGAAAGGTGTTACATCAAAATGTAAATAAAATAATAAAACAGATGAAACCAACAACCTACAGCCTTATCTATGCAGTCATATTCCCATAGGGATTTTTTTTAACAGACAAATTAGTTGCTTTTATTTAGAATAATAATCATGACAAGTAATGTCAACTGCTGAAATACAACCTTATAAGAAAGCCAAAGGAGTAAAGAAAAACTGCTTCAAAAAATACTGAGTTTGAATCTTAAATATTATGAGGCCATTTTAAACTACTGGGATAGCACACAGGGTATTTAAATTGCTAATTATATTCTCTCCTTCTACATGAGGTCACTTTTTAATACGCTATGGCTGTAGAAAGTCTAGAGCGTACTGTGAAAATGGTATGTGTCACACATTTTTCACATTCCAAGATTGTATTTAGGTTACAAAACATGAAGCTCCTTTACCAAAGACTTCTGAAAAGTGAGGACAGCTTTTTCGATCAAACCTGATGCCAAATAAATTATTCATCTTTACTAAATTTTGATATTACATCTCAGACATTTTCTGTTGTCAGAGGAAGCAATTTCCGGATGACACATACTTACAACAGTTCCTACTAAGTAGTCAAGCTGTCTTTGATTAAGCTGGTGAAGGTGCAGAATATATATGACAGGACTGTAGGTTAACATCTCAACAAAATGAGGTACACAGTCACTGTGGAGTGCAAGTCTAGCAATCTGTATAACATACAGTCAGCCCAGAGCTTAACAGGAAATTAATCTCATGGAAAGACATGGAAATAGATTAAAAAAAAAAAAAAATCCAAGTAAAATTATTTCCCTTTAAAGTTATTTCTTGAATACCTATCACTCATAGATGGGGGCAGAGTGTGCTAAGACAATACAGTGTAGAGGCATTATTTGCATGAGTATAGAGCAGATATAATAAAGGCAGTTTTTAATGTTGGGAATGGGCAAAAAAACCCTACCACTATGACTATAATAATCACAATGAATATGTAAGAAACACTAAACTAGAGTTGAATAAATGATTGAAAGGGAGACTGGGCTTTTGGTAGGTATTTGAAAAAACCCGAGTTTGAGTCTAGAATTCATAGTCTTAGATCAGCCTTCTTGTCTAAGAATTTTGCAGGATATTTATGGTGGAGCAAAAGGAACTGAAGCTTGAATAAAGTTCCACAGAAAATAACAGCAAACTGATGCAGCTGGCGCTGTGCCATGTCTCCTCATTTTGTAGCATAAGGAGGTCTACCTGAAAATTCCTTTTTAAACTTTGGAACAAAATTGAAAGAATCGTGATTTTTTTGTAGATTCTGGGACTGATAAACAGTCAACTGAAAAAAAAAAAAAAAAAAGTAGTGTTTAAATTTTTATCTACTCTTCCTTACATCTCTTCCAACTGCAGCTCAGGAATTATATTGAGTTTTGAGTTGAAGCAATGAAGTTATGTGTAAGGTGACTGAAGAGATTGATATGAGCAAGAGAGTTATCAAGCTTAAAAACAAAGCTATGCACTGTGCCAGAAGCACAGCGGTTCTGTAGAGTGATTTGTTTCTTGATAGTGTTATTGACCTTGTACAGGAAAGACATAAGAGAGAAATTAGAAATTATAATCATCATTATGATGAATCAAGTAACTTTTCTTGCCTTTATTTTTCTCCCTTTTTCTTATAGCTGGGCATGATGAGAATTGTTTTTGCCTCATAAGGAACTATTTGGCAAGCAGTTGTGTCACCAGATTATAAACATTGTTCTTTCTCCTTTCCCATTAAACTTCTAAACAGAAAATCTCTACACACTGGGCAAATTCCTAGTGTCATTTCTTGAGATGTTCAAGTGTAAGGCAGCTGACAGGCACAGGGTTTGCTTTTGATCTCTTCATCTGGAAAAGTGGAGAGATCAATTGAAAAAATAAAGAACTTACTTAAGCTGATGCTGAATAAAGCAATATAAAAATCAAGAGATGCCATATAGGCTCTTGAGCTGGAACTGAACATAATAGGTTGCCTGCATCCAAATGACCTGACGAGGCTTCCACAGGAGCTTTCTCAAGGTAAAATAAATTGTACAGTGATAACTTGACTGTCCAGCTGGCATCATTCAGAGAGGTAACCCTTTCTCTAATAGGATGTGGAAGGGTAGGAAGCATGTTTGTGCTGATTATATTTGATTTATGGTCACAGAGAAGGATACAAATTATATGACTAAGACTTTTATTACTCATACTATATCCTATATGAGCATAACATGTAACAGGCTATCAAATGAAGGTTGATTTTTATCGAACTTGTTAATCACAGAGGTTCAGAACTTCAGAAGTTACTGACTTCAACAGGAGAGAGCCATTTAAATACCTCTGAATATCTGGTCTTAAATTCATGTGGGATGATGTCTTTAATTCATACTTACATAGAGCACCGTTTGGGTAATTTGAAAATATAAAAACAGGTGTGTTAACAGAAAACAAATGTGACCTCCTGTTCTTATATCAAATCATCAGCAGTGTGAGTTATTTTTAATGGCCTAATAGTTATATATCGTATCTGAAACCTCCCATTTCAAAAAGAGTTTGCCCCCTGAATTTACAAAGATCTGCTCAGGTAAACTGAATCACCTTCAGCAAATCTCTGTCTCTCTCCACTGATTTTGCAAAAACCCAAGGATGACTAAGCTCCTGCCTGAATCAAATGGAGTGGGATTAATTAGATGGGATAAACTGGGGACTAAAGAAAGTTGTCTTTGAAACTCTCTAGGGATCATGATTCAGCTGTAGGATCCTAAAATGCTTAATCCACAACCTAATGGCTTGTCCTTCCAAAAATTCAGGGTTCTCTATCTGAAGTTTTTAACGTGCTTTTCTTCACACCATCTGTTGGTTCCATACAGATTTTAATATTAAGGGCTGAAAAAGAGTACAGAAGAGAATACAAATGTTCTTGAAGAAACTGGGTCCAATTAGTTTTACAGGTCCTGATTCAACACACAAGAGTATTATTATCACCACCATGAACAAGTTATTACTGTAAAATACTTAGAATTATGGGTTTGGATCAAATCAATCACACTTATTACACCCAGGACTTCATTCAGGGCCACTCAGGACTTCATTCAGGGCCTAGTTTAGGGCAAACAGCTGAATGTCAAGGAGAATCTCTTCTCGAATTCTGTTCTCTTTAGCATGCAGTTAACTATACTTTTATGCCAATGTGGATGAAACTAGATTTTCTTTGCCAATACTGGCTGCCCCAAGTAGCCTATTTTTGCACTGCAGTGATGATATATAGCCAATATCAAGCAGAAAAGACTGCCTGGAAACCTTCCTAAAGGGGTCTGACATAACTTGCCAGAAAGAGGCGAATTAGGAAACATTTAAGATTACAATACCTAAAAAAGAAACTCTGATTTGCTGAAAATTGAGTCTTGGGACTGCACCCAGCTTTGTCTTTCCTCATGTCAACCCAAATGACTGAGGTCTCTGATGTATAATGCAGTGCTGATCTCTTCCAGAGATGAATTGCAAATTCATGAAGTCAAAAACACAGAAGACTGACATTATTTCAGTGAAATGGAATGTCAGATAGCACAGCTTCAGGGCAACAGAGAGCTCTGAAGATAGAATCAAAGACTTGAGCTGCCCTTTACCTTCAGGAAACAGTGAAGGGGACTTTTCCCAGCATTTCAACTGAAGAAATAGGTAAATGAAGAGAAACAATTTGATATTAAAAAAAAAAAAAAAGTTATGTTTAAATAAAAATTCTAATGAAATAGTAGATATTGTATGACAAACACTGTGAAAATCCATGTGATTGATCTCAAAGAGGCATCAGGCAATATTTTTTAATATGATATTAATACAATATCATATAATTTGGTTTTGTAAATCAATATGATCCTGACACACAGTCAAGACAATACACAAGTCTACACTCTCAAGTTCACATACAAATGATTCTTAGTCCTTTCTGTAGCATATTGGGCAGAAACTGGAAACCTTGGAAACTCTGTCCTTTCACAGCACAAAGCATTAGATCATACTGATATTTTTCTTCAAAGGACAATTTTAAGGAAAACAAAAGCAAGTGAACAACACAACCTGCCCTACTACAACATGTAAGCACTAAAGAACTGCTCATTTTCTTGAACAATTTAGCATTATTATTCAGCATAGCAGGAGAAGGCTAAGTCTGTATTCTCCCCTAGAAATGTAAACAGTGATATGCCCTCCAGATGCTGAAATCCAGAAGAAAGTTTGTTATTTCTTAACAATTGCTTAAAGGCTTTTTCACATTTCTAGTGCTGACTTGAAATATTTAACACCCTTGGTTTCTCTCCAAATTGTATCTCTTAATCACAACAAGCTGTCACACACTGTCAGCCTCCACCAGTGGAAATGATAATGAGCAGCTTCACTTTACAAAAACACATCTAACTGATTTCAGATTGATGGGGATGGCAAACAAATTTGCCCCAGCCTTTGATGTGCATATTTGCAGCTTGGAAACTCCATCCCCGAAAAACAAATGTGGCCTTGGCATTTGGAATACAACACCTGGATGATGTTCTAGTAATACTGAGCTATCACAGAGCAGATGTTGATCTGCTGCCCCTGATACATTGTTCTCTAAACTCTGGGCTGCAACCTCTAATGGTCACTTCCACATGTAGCAGTAGACCCCCGAGTAACATATCCTGTCTTGAGAACATAACCTTACAAATGCCATATTTTGTTTTCCAAAATACCAAATGTGTCATGTGCCTCTACTCTTTGATTTTTCAAGAATTATACTTTCTTTACCTTATTACTTCTGGAACTCAAGTACATGGTTAAACCCTCCATCAATGTTCAAACAAATAAATAGAACCTTTACAAGCTATTGCCTTGTTGGTATGCATTCAGAAGTCCTCGCATTGTACCTGTTCAGCCTCTGATGAATGTTGCCATCTAAATTACCAGTCATGCAGCAACTCAAACTGTGCTACTCCCCTGCACAAAAGCAAGATGCTGTTTCCTATAAGAGCTCAGAGTGCAGGTGGTTGGCTATACGTTCTCCTTACCAGGGCAATAGCTGCCCCTGCTACCAACAGTCTAACAGGATCTGTAAGTAGTGTTTTGTTCAGAGCTATGGTAGTGCTAATCAGTGTTCCTTCCTTCTGGTTTAAGTAACAGATGCAACTCAGGTTTCAAATATCTTTTACCTCCCTCTGAATGCAAAGCTTTCATATTTTCCTAGTGGCTGGTAAATTTAAAAGTCTCATTAAAACACAGGTCATTGGCAAATCTGAGTGCTGTCCTTAGCTTTGTTTTCATAATTTATGATTTAGAAATCATTCCACTGAACCCAAAAGAGTTGCAAACCCACCATGGTAACATAACAGAGGTAGCCATGCTGCTGTTTTGGACATAAATAAGTCACTGAACCAGAGAGAGAACTGACAGAGACATGATCATGCAGAGTATAGTTGATACTATTGGAAAGTGAAACACCAGCACAGGATGCGAAGACAAGGTACTTCTTTCTGTCCCCCATTTAAGTCTGCTTGTGAACAAAATCCTGCACTAGTGAGAACTCACTATGGAATCAAAATAATTGTCTTCTTGAACACTTATTCATTTTCCAGCAGATTTTTGCAACTCATCTATAGAATTGCAGACATTCAAGTAATGAGAGCTTTCTGCACTATACAGCAGATAGCAAGTCCTTAATTACATTTTACATGTAAAAGCTGTTACAAAAATGTTTTCTTCATTGGGAAAGCAGTCAGATGCTTGCTCATTTGCCCACACCATGCTATAATACTAGAGTGATCTCAAGCTGCTTGACTCTTCAAAGTTAGCTTTGAAGGAAAATAATGATATACCTTCTGATTTCTTTGTCATGTGAAGGAAATGAAAATTGAGCTTCATACAGAGATTGAAAATGTAAGAGTCTTTGAATTAGTCCTAAACACATTACTTTATGAAACTTGAAAACAGAGCAGTTACAGTAGCAGTAGTAACTGCATAAAATTGAAGAAACTTTGCAACAGCTATAACTGCACCTTTATATACAGTGGGTGTCACAAAAATTCAACATTCATCACAGGGGAAGGTGGTGTAACACCTGTGAGCAGCACAACAGGTACCACAACTAGTAAGCATGCCTGGAGCAGCCAATGTTTCTCAGGATGGTAAAATACAGAGGGGGTTATCATCACCCTGCTAAATTATCACAGATTACAGATATTTATAACCAATTAAGCTATCAATGCAGTCACTGTATAGTAACACTTGCAATGCTAACATTGAGATTGGCATGATGTTTTCAGAAAGCTTTCCATGTAGAGAATAACTAATCCCTGCAGCACATGCGTGTGATAATTGAGATATATTTATTTATGGAGAAGCAAAAGGATATAAAAACGTGCTTTAAAAGCGGCTGAGATTTTTTGCCATAGCTCAAGTCTGTTTCAAAAGGTACAAACATCAGTAGCACTTCCTGAATCCAGCAGAGATGTTGGTGATTAACTCTTCTAAAATCAAGTGCACATTCATACATTTTTAACTTGTAAGTAATTAGATAAAATATAAAGAACTTGTAGTTCCTGTTAGGGAACCTATTTGTTCTCTTACCATGGTCTGAAGAGCACCCCTACAGCACCCTGCTGCACACCATCCTCTTTTAGTCACTGTAAACAGGAACAGCATTTGCAAATTCAATACCATGCAGTCAGACTTTTGAGGATTTTAGGCAGCTAAACACCTTAAAAAGCCAATGTCTAGTGATTTTACAGGTATCAAGATAGGTTTGTCTGACAGATATTCCTGGCTGCGCAGGTTATTGACTCTTCTAAATCATTAACTTGAAAGAAATACTTGAATGACTACAGGTAGACTACAACTAAGTGGTATAGACCTACATACTTCATCCTAATATGCAGGTGTCTGCTACTAAATCCTTACCATTTATGTGCACCTACTTACAACCATCACCACTTAGTGTCACTTGACCCAGTGAAAATTTGTGGGTGGAGGGCATATTCTCCAAATTCACTGCAGAAGCCAAATCTATGGTACATCAACAACTTCAAATGAGGAGAAGCTGTGCAAAGGATGAAGAATCAAAAAGGTATCACCACTCAGAGAGGCTGGGGATCTGCTGGAACTATATAGGTAGCCCAACTACTCCTTTGAGCACAGCCGCATTGACCTTACCTCTGTTTTTCAGAAGGCCACAGCATGAATAGTTGGTTATTTAGCTCTTAGCTACTCCCTTACTTCAGTGTAGATGAATATTTTTCATCTACACTTCAAGCCAGGCTGCTGTCATGGTTTAAGTTAATCAATACCAAATAAGCAATAACTGCAGGAAGCAATGCGATGCCAGTAGAAGTCCTCTCCCTCTTGAGCTTCCTCCAGAATTCATCAGATGTATAAATCCATACCTGAAAACCAGCAGCAGAAGCTGTGTTTGGGCATATTTCACTGATCAGCACCTCCTGTGCCCTCCATTCTGCTTTCTCTTTTCACTCAGTATGTTTTCCTGCTCCTCTTTGGGCAGAGATTAATTTCTCCTTCCCAGAACCAGTTGGCATTTGGAGGCTCCCATGGCCTTAGCAGCCCTTTGAAGCAAGATACACATTCGGCCAGTGCTGCCGATCAGTGCATAAGACCATGTGCAGCTGGGATGCTATATATACAATAAACTTTTCTGAGCAAAGTCCTTGCCTTCCCTCCAGTGCCTGCTTGAGCAGCATAGATTAAATTCTTTCCATTGGCAGCGTGTATTGGAGATATTTAAATGACAAATATGGCCTCTGTCAAGCTTTTTGTGGAAAGCTGAAATACACCTTTCTAGCTCTATATCCGCATTGAGCTACGCCACCAGGAAGCTGAGAAACTAAGAGGGAAGTGTAAAGGATATACAGAGTATATCCACAAGAGAACAAGGAGAAAAGGGAAAAGGAGAGACAAAATGTTTTCTTCCATTTTGTTTCCATTTTCCATGCAATTTTACTTTATTCTGGTTTGTTCTTTAGCTGTATATTTTAAAAGAATACCCCTTTTCTTATATAGAATCATAGAATAGTTAGGGCTGGAGAGGACTTTAACATCACCTAGTTCCAACTCCCCTGCCATGGGCAGGGGCGCCTCACTCTAGACCGTGTTTGCCAAGGCTCTGTCCAGCCTGGCATTCAAAACTACCAGTTATGGTTTCTTTTTTAATCTATGTGTTTAATATATATCCTGACATTTAAAAGGAATGCAAAAATTTCCTTTTCCAGTACTTTTTTGTGCAGTTGTTCTTTTATTCCATTTTGGTCACTTTTTTCTGTGTTCTGCATGACAAGTGAGTGCCAGGAATTCTGTGCCAGGAATTCGTCAGCATTTCCAAAAGTACTATTTCATGATAATACCAAAAGTGTTTTAATTTCATATCACCCTAATTCTTTATTGCTTAACTGTAATGGGAAAAAAATCCAAGCCCCTAAAGTAACCATGAAAGGAAGGTAGCCTGGCTCTCTAAAATCCAGGGCTTAGCTTCATCCCACTCATTCATTGGAACTTACGAAGACTTTTATGGTTATTATTTTGGGGTAGATTTTTTATTTTTTTATTTTTTTTTTATTTCCTTTATAGTTCTGCAAACCACAACATCGTCAATCCCAATAAAACATAAGAATTGCTGATTCATTCTTTAGACTTATACCACCACAATGTTCTGCTTAGTTAATAATGAGCATCTTTCGTAACTTGCAAAAGATATCACTAGATTTGTTATTGAAATTATTGAATGCTAAAATATCAACTGAAATTTCAATGACGGTGACAGGTCTAAACATGACCATTCCTGTATGACCACTAGACAAGCTGTGGGTTTAAGGAAGAACATGCACTCATCAAATTATCTCCTGCATACAGAACTCTAGTTCTTATAAGGTAAATGTTTTAACTTTGGTGTCTAGAATATTTTTTTTCTCTTTCTTTTTGTCCCCTTCCAACGATCCTATGACTTTAACTTTCAAGCCACATCAAACTAGCACAAACCAGCAAAACGTGCAACACCAATTATTTTTTCTCAGCTGCTGCTTGGTAAAAATGAACATTTATTTTTAAAGTACTTTGTCACCTTTAAAACCCTAAAGTAGTATAACATTATAAAAAAATGTTTTGTTCCCAGAAAAAGGCTTTGGGTGTCTAAAGTGCATGTCAAATTAAATCTGAATTTGTTACCATTATCTAATCAAAATCAAGATATTTCTGTCACCTCATTATAGTTTTGACATACACTCATAAAAGATATGTCCTTGCCTACTTTTGGGAAAGAGTAAGTGAAGGGTAATGTTTAATGGGCTCAGACATGAAGTGGAACTTATTTCCTCTGCCCCCAGTCAGATTGCAGGACATTGTCCTAATCACCCAGTGGCACATTAGACAGAGGGAGACCTTTCTGATGCTCTTTGTTGCAGCTGCACCACTCTGTAAATAAGGATGTGGAGGAGCCCAAAGCTATAGAGGAGCTCTCAGCAGAAACAAAATTTCATACCTTGGTAAATGTGCTCTCATGAAGGAATGTCTCCTTCCCTCATTGGTGCTTCTCTAGTTTTCCCAATGGTTATCTAATATAAAACGTAGAAATCCCCACAGAACAAGTAGTAGAACCACTCATTCCCCAGTCTTTCTCTTTCTCACTCTCTCCAGGAATTCTATTCCCTTTTACACTGAACAAGCTCTGCATAGAGGCACAGGAGGTGCCTCCTGCCGGAACACTGCAAGGATCTCCATTTTCAGCTCTGGGTGGTAGCTATAAGTGTGTTACTTTTCCGTTCCCCTCTAGAGCTGAACTGGGATCTAATTTCTTGTTTTTCAGCCAAGTGTCCCCAGCACCACAGAAAGAGAATAAGTGCCAGTGTGACCTCCTTCATCCATCTTCTAGGTAGGAAAGGTAAACAGTACATGGTTTCCTTCTTGACCTTAATCCAGTGACAACCTGGTGTTGCCACTTCACTTAATCAGGCAAAGTCAGTCAGTAAATCCTCTCAGTGAAGGACAAAAGAGAATGCACCATTCTCTTTGGTCCTCCCTTTAATTTAGCAAAAGTTTTGTAATTGTCCTCCCTGAAACTCAGTTGACTCAGAAAATATTGTAAATTCTACTGCAGAGAACGGTCTTTCTTTTAGACCTGTTCCTTTATTCAGCATTTTTGAAGCACAGACTTTCAGAAAACAGTATCATTATATATCGGATCTTCAAATTATATAAATTGGAGTCTTCCATGTAGAGGAATACAGCTATAGTGATTTCTGGTGTCTACAGCTTCATACGAGCATTGCAACCCCTTTATAGTGGTATGGACAACTTCTGTCACAGAGAGCAATTAACCAGGGCATGGGTTGGGTATATAGAACTTTCCCCATCAAGACAAGGCAGCTCTGAAAGACTTCAGTAGTCACTGGATTAGTCAAGATACTTTATCAGTGACTCATCTCATTCAACAGTAAAATACCATGCCTACTGAGACTTCACACATGGTAATAATTCTTCCATGCTTCTAATTATGGAAACTAAAACCCTCCTCTGTTGTACTACCAAACTAAACACTGTAATTATTTATCAGGAATTCAGACATAGGCTTACACCAACTTAGAAGTGGTTTCATGTTTAATCTTTAAAAGTAGAAGCCTATTATTTGTGAAAATGTAATTACTTTGTTAACAGAAAGATACAAGCTCATCTAGTCCAAAGCAACAACAATAGCAACTACTAAAGCATTTCCTTAGTTAGAAATTGGTAGATCAATGACCAGGTTATAAACACTCATACAAAAAAAAAAAAAAAAAAAAAACCTGAAAAGGGAGCATTATTTGGCAAAATCTAACCTGCTTTTTCAAGATAAGTAAAATAGATCCCAGGTCAAAAGGTAATATTGTTTCAGACTTCTCATCTTGTGCAGTAAATATTTGATGCTGTGTCCTGGGTTCAGCAGTAGCAGTCATTTTTCTCCTTCTTAGTAGCTGCTGCAGTGCTGTGGTTTTGACTTTCAGCCTGGGAACAGTGCTGATAACACCGATGGTTTTTGTTGTTGCTTAGTGTTGTGGTTTAGGCCGTAAATCAGCCACGCAGTTTGCTACATGGAGAACTGAAAGAATGCAACTCCCATGGGTTGAGATAAGAACAGTTTAGTAACTAAGGTATAACACAAACCACTGCTGCTACCAATAATAATGACAAGAGAAATACCAGGGAAAAGAATACAACAGCTCACCACGTATACCCAGCCTGACCAAGCAGTGCACCCCCCACCACCTTTCCGGGTCTCTCCTCTCCACTTCTGCATCCTGGGCCTGACGTGCTGTGGTATGGAATACCTCTTTGGTCAGTTTGGGTCAGGTGTCCTGTCCCTGCTTCCTCCTGGCTCCCCCTCCTCCCTGGCAGAGCATGAGGCTCCGAAAGTTCTTGGCCAGACCAAACATCACTAAGCCATAACTAGAAACATCGGTGTTATCAGCACTGTTCCCAGGCTGAAAGTCAAAAACACAGCACTGCACCAGCTACCGAGAAGGAGAAAAATGTCTGCTACTGCTGAACCCAGGACACTTAGTAATGTTTACGCCCATCAAGGACTTTCTGAGTCTCATACTCTGCCAGGGAGGAGGGGAAGCCGGGAGGAAGCAGAGACACCTGACCCAAACTGACCAAAGAGGTATTCCATACCACAGTATGTCATGCCCACTATATAAACTGGGGCAGTTACCCGGAAGGACCAGATCACTGCTGGTTCAGGCTGGGTATTGGTCAGCAAGTGGTGAGAGTTTACATTCTCTTCCTTTGCTATTTCCCTTATCATGATTATTATTGGTGGCAGCAGCAGTGATTTGTATTATACCTTAGTTACTGGACTGCTCTTATCTCAACCTGTGGCAGTTACATTCCTTTGGTTCTCCTCCCCATCCCTCTGGGAGCAGAGGGAGGAAAGAGGGGGAGTGAGCCAGTGGCTGCATGGTTCTGGGTTGCTGGCTGGGCTTAAACCATGACATGCTCATGTGAGAACTGATAGGTTTCTGTAGCGAGCAGTAATGCACAGCTGCCTTGTCACTAAGGAGAAAGTGCAGCCCATGATGGCTTCGTGCCCCACTAGGAGATCTGTGCAGCAGCGTGAAGTGACCAGCAAAGCTCTCAGCAGCTACAGCAGCTATTTTCTCTGGCATTATGAGTATCATTTGGATAATACAAATATAATGATACCATTACTCCCCCAGAACATACTCATAGCTGAACCACTGAGGAACTGGCAAATTGCTTGCTGCTCACAAGGGATTGGTTCCTCCCCTATGTTTCCAGCTGTTAATTTGCCTTTAAGGACACTTTTCCACATAAGCATTTGCTGCAGTGACTTCAGAGGAGTCGAGAAAGTGATGTGGCAAATGTTGCAGTAGTCCAAACCATTTGAAATCTGGAAAAATCCCATTTTAAAAGCATTTTTTTAGCTGGAATGTCAGGAAGTACAAGTACATTCTTTACTTTTCAAAGTCTTTTCTAGTTGTTCTTTACTACCAATCCTACCATTTAGGGCAGAAATCTACCCTGTCAAGTGAAATATAATATATTCACTAGCAAAGAATTGGTGGATTGTGACACTTTCTATAAGCTTGAAAGGGCTATACTATCTCCCAAAGCCTGGTACATGCTAAGGGCACTATGGCAGTTGAATCCTGGTCATTTATTTACTGCAGAAAGAGAACACCAATACAGCCCTGTAAGCATTCATCTCCCCAGTCCCCAGATATCAACACAATGAAAGAAAAATCCCTTTGAAATCTCAACATCACTGAGGGTAAAAAAAAAGCTGATATGAACACTGGTTTGTAAGAAACTAAAGATCAAAGTCACAAATTAACTTATATTTCTCTTTTAAAAGAAAGTCTTGCACTGAAATAAAGGTACAAAATCCCAATCTTCCACATGCAAATATGCATTACATCTGCAAACATTAGCATGTGGGCAGACTCACCAGATGAAGATTATGCATTTGGAAAAGAAAGGTGAACAATTTCAAGCTTGAAATTCTCATGACACTTTTACACCGAGTTCAATATTATTTTTTAAATGGCAAAAGCAAAGGGTAATCTACTTTAAACAGACTTTCTAAAGAACAAACAGATCATTAGAATAAATTACTAACCACATGCAATATAAATATGATACCTTAGTGCTGCATGAACACTGATGCTCAGCAGTGCGTGAGACAAGGTGAGGCTAGTAATTCCCTTAAATATGAGGTGTAACATTCATAACAATAGTCTTGTGCTCATGATGATAACCATTAGTATGTAAAGCTTTGCACGCATCACAAATCAGACTAGAAAACTGAAGTGTGCAAGAGAGCCTGTTCATGTTTATCAGACGACCTTATCCCAAGACAGCGAAGTTTCGCAGGTGCCTGGTGCTGATTTCCCCAGCGAAGTTAGCCCTCTGAATACCCCCTGATAGCAGTCTTAGACACTGTAAGAAATAGAAAGCCTATTCACTGGTCAGGGGGCATGCTGTAAAAAGAACGGGCCCCTGGAAACCAGTGCTGTTCCTAAGGAAAATGTTAACATTATTAGGGTTGAACCTTAGAGACAGAATCAAAAAGGACTGAATGTAACTTTCCCTTTTGGACTTGCTGCAATAGGGGAGAAGCAGCCAAGCCATTAGGCAGCAGATCAGTATAATAATCTGTAAAGACTGCCATCAGGGACATATTGTTCACGCATCCAGTTACTGAATAGCTCTTTCTACTCAGCCATATGGACATCCTACTATGTTTATGCAATTTAGGCACAAATACACAATCCTAGTGTGAGTCACCACAGTCTCCCCCATGTGCTATGAGATTCATTAGACTCTAGTCCCTGGCTATAGAACGCAATAAATGTTTCACTCTCAAGCACCTACTTCAGCATCCTTGGTTTCCACATAAGCTTACTACAAGGTATCTTCTAGCTTTCAGCATAGCCCCTCCAGGACAGGGACTTCAGATGTCATTTAGCCCCCTGCCAGCCCTGGGAGCTGCCAGAAGACGTTTCAGTTTGCTAGGAAAGTTAAGCAAACCTCAGCTGTCCCGATAGGACTGTTTGATACAGTGATGTCCACGGTCTTTGAAACACGCATGATACATTATGTCTCTTCCCAAGAGAAGGAAGCTGATGGTGGGCTGCGTAGGAGGCAGTAGCACAAAATTATCTTAAACTAACAACCCCTTCATCCTTTGCAATGGCATTTCCTTTGTTTTCCTCTTCTCTCTTTGTAGTTTCCCAGAGCAGTGAGTTCAAGCATTACCACTATAAAATGCAGTTGCTGATCAGATAGCCTCAGTAATAACCTGATGCTCAGAGCTAGCTCTCAGTAGCCTCTAAAGAGTTTTTTGCAAGCAGGCAGGGATTCTGCCCTGGAGTTCTGAATGCCCTCATCTTTTTGCGTCATTGTCTGGAAGGCATCAAAATTGCTGCTGAGTTTCCTGAGTCACTTTGGAACTAAGAGCAGTTTAGCTGCTTTGGGGACTAGCTCAAAATCCCATGTTAAACTGGAAAATGTGGCACACAGGGCTACTGCAGTACCATTAGGCACAGGCTAATCTGGAACTGCTGCATCCCAACATTCATATCACAAAAGTTAGGGACTGTGGTGTAGCCAGGGATCTTCAGACAACCAGCCTGAGTGTCTTCCCATCACACTCAGTACTTATGCAAATAGTGTCATCCATCCTAGGTAGGCAACCCAACTGTCAGTGTTGCCTGCTTTAATACTATGGAGGTTAAGTTAACCCTTTTGCTAACATGATATAGTTTTATAGAAGTCAGCAGGAGTTCTTTCATATCTGGTAACAATGTGAGATTAATGGCCAGGTTTTCATAAATACTTGTAAATAAATACTTCACAAAAGCTATGAGTTTTCTGTATTTATAATGATATGTGAGCTTTCTGAATGCACAAAGAGGCTGGCTGGGAGAGTACACTTCTTAAAAGCACTGAGCATCCTCATTTTCCCCTCTGATCAATATTCTTCACTCAATATGGGCACATGCTCATGCACTAAAGTGTAATTATGCATTCAAAATATAGCAATTTCTTCTCAGTAGCTTGGGCACTAAATGAGTGTTTCAGTCCATAATTTTTATTATTACTGCTCTGGTAGTATCTTCAAGTTTCTTAAAAGAAAATTGATTTGTAGATGCTGTGGGTTAAGTCCAGTCAGTCACGCAGTTTGCTCACTCACTCCTCCCTCTTTCTTCCCCAAGCTCCCAGGGAGATGGGGAGGAGAACTGAAAGAATGCAACTCCCACAGGTTGAGATAAGAACAATCCAGTAACTAAGGTATAACTCAAACCACTACTGCTACCATCAATAGTAATAATGACAAGAGAAATACAAGGAAAGAGAATACAGCTGCTCACCACCAATACCCAGCCCAATCCAGCAGCAAGCCCCCACACCCCCCACACCCTTCCAGGTCTCTGCCCTCTGTTTTTACATCCTGGGCATGACGTGCTGTGGTATGGAACACCTCTTTGGTCAGTTTGGGTCAGGTGTCCTGTCTCTGC